>CM068835.1:63330797-63495797 GCA_028554795.2 Sinohyriopsis cumingii
CTGAAAGCGCAATGTTTATAAATGCTTTGATAAGTACGTTTGGTACAAATATCTTATTGCGAACCCGATAGTACACCTACTATGCCTGATGAAGCCTCTGTTTAAATAGTGGATGCCGAACATCTTGTGGTCTTAAAATTATGCAGCGAATAGCAATTATATTCTAAGTGAACATAAGCAGGTACACATGCAAAATATAAAACATACAACAGTCAATTCTGTAATGCTAGTAAAGCACTGTCAAGTAAATTAGAAGATTTATAACCGAGAACAAAATTCCACTAAGTATTAACGTTTTAAAAGTCAAATTATATCAGATCAGACACATGGTCTACATACTGGATTTCAAGTCAACGAATCTGTTGCGAGGTCAGATCCTTAATATCTATGGATCGTGAACAGTATCTGAAAATTGGAGATCTTGATTATGTATGGCCATTTAAGAATTGTGATTAAAATTGGATTATAAATAAGTTAGGGAAATCAGATACTTTATATTCATATGTGTGGATGTTATTCGTGTTGCAAATAATCTGCGATCTTGATATAAACCAACATTCCAAGATTAACCGAGACAGGGAGACAAAAGTAAGTCCAAGAGGGGTATGATGTACTTGTTGATTAACATAATACAGACTCTAAATTATCAACGGCCTTGGTTTTATGGCCAGACGAGACGATAATGATCAAGCAAACGAGGACATACATAAGCGGTGCGACTTTGAAGACTATAATTGTTGCCTGCTTATAAAGGTGATCTATTTAATATGATAACTTAGTGGTTATCTTCATTAAAAATGTAATAAAGGAAAGCATGAAGATCCAACAAAATCAAATATAACTAATTTAGTTGCTGTTGAGGGCAGACAGTACATATAATTAGAATATTTTTATAACATGTTAAATTAAACCTCAAGCGATGCTTAAAAAACCTGGGCGTGTGGGGTTTTAAAAGTCTGATATAAATAATTACTAAATGCAGTTGTTATGCTTCATGGAGTCATTCACTGCAAGTATTAAATTTAGTTTTTGTGCTGCTTTATACGAAATGTTCATAAAAACAACACATATCCCACATTAATTGCAATGGATCGTCGTCGCAATCATGCAGCTACATATTACCAAACCAACTCACCATTTAATAGCAGCGCAAATCAGTGACCAAATGCTCGTGATGCAGAATCTGTCACATATATGATGTGACTTCGTACATGTAACAGGGTACAATACAGTTTTGTTCGAAATAATTTAAACTGTACTCTTTGTACCTCTTACAGTTGACACTTGGACATTAACACCAGACGTGACTTCAAAAATTGCCCCCCCCCCCCGACAATATAATTTCAACTATTACTCATTGACACTTTGTTCTGCATTGCAGGAGTAAGTGTTGCGATATACAGATGGTGAACATAGAGACAGATGGAGAGATGGTATAAGCTTAAGAGTGGAGATAACATATCTGCACAGGTGAATGATCATGGTAAATAGCACACCTACCATACGAACAGAAACTATATTTTCAATGTGATTAAATGATTACGTCAATTATTTTGAGTATACCATACAAACGCCAATCCAGATGAACAGATATAACTTCAGTTTTCTTAAGTTGCACACATCAATTCACTAATAGGTACGGTAACAGAAAGACAGAGAGAGAGTGGCTATCAAAATGTTCACGTTCAAGCATATGGATGCCAACATAGCTTCATAAGTGCATGATCAGTGCAGTTGGCATGTGGATCGCAAGTATACAGAATTGATTTATACTTAACATTAAGCTAGGTGTAGAAGCTAAACGGGTTCAAGCAATTTAGACTTTACCCTATCTTGCTTATCTAATGCATGTAAGACAATGTTCTTGTAGAAGATCATTACAAATCTTAAAATTTTACGTAATGTTAGGCTAATCCAATTAAGGATATTTTACCGGAAGTGAGATTACATCTGGTTCTTATAACTAGATTAACTCTTGAGGATTTGTTTTTTCGGTACAGCTTATTAAGTTGTATGTAGCTATGCATTCTGAAACAATATACACCAATGCAATCTTAAAAACATTACTTGTATTGAGGAAACATCAGAAATTGCTTGAGCGCTTTCGACTCTTTAATGAGTCGTTTTCAAAGGCAAATGCAAAACATAGACAAGATAAACAAATAAAACAATTAACGGGTTAACTGTTATGTTTTTGAAACTTTACATGATTGTTTCTACAGGAAATCGAACATTTTACTATATTATGTGTCAGTTTATATCAGCTTGTTGCTGATACTGGAAAATATATGAATTGACCTAGAAATTGATTGAAAATAACGACATTTATTATTTTATGTAAATATATGTAATCGAAGATTATATCCGGGATATTGCATTGGTATATTAGTCATAGGCTATTAAGCAAATTTAGAGAATTATTTAAAAGAAAACGTGTCGGCTGCTAAAGATACTTTTATGTGTGCATGGTTGGCTTTTTCTAGTCTTCTTGGTTTAAACCACTTGGTTTGAATGTTCTAAGGCGGCGAATCCAGTAAGACTCCAGTTAGGGTTGTGAGCAATAGCAGTACGTGTTATATCACAGAAAGTGTGGCATTCAGTATGTCGGAGAAAATGAAAAGCTTCACAAAAGTATCAACCTTCATAGATCTGACTGGATGACAAAGACGCTGTACAGAAGCCATGTCACAGAACACTCCTCCGCTGGCTACAGTTTCAGTGATATAACAATGCTGGATCCTGTGCACATGAAATGATTGTTTTTCTTCATATGATTTGTATTCTTTATATATATATATATATATATATATATATATATATATATATATATATATATATATATATATATATATATATATATATATATATATATATATATATATATACTCTTTGCAACACACCTTGTTTTCTGGTGGCTTATCATACGACATTGGCCTTGAACCAGTTCCTGTTGTGTGAAGAATGTTTGAACCACTGCCTACGCCATGCCTAAAAATATTTCTTTCTATTGGTAGTGGCTTATCTTTCAAGGGTGGTTTAGCTGCAAGACATAAAACAAAAGTGTATCACTAAGTGGTGATGCTATTGCCGCTATGGCAATGCTGTATCATGGTCGCTGTATGATGTGTTTAAAATACCGTTAAATACTATCCATCGCACGGACACAAAGAGAGAAATAAAGGGAGACAGACATACAGAAAGAGATGAAAATGCTAGGGCCTCATTACACCCCAGAGACATTCTCTAACATACAGAAATGACGCATTGTACACTTGAACGTTTCCGTATACTAGCTACTACCATAGTCACTACGTAATAAATGTTATGTTTTAACACCGAAATGCATTAATCCTAAGAATGATCAGAGAAAGTGATACAGAGAGTAATATAATAATCTGCATTGTATTTCAAATAGTGTTCTGCCTGCTAATCGACAACACTGTTTAAATCGCAATATAGATACTAATACTGACACTATGAAAGCAATATATGCCCATCTGATTCTAAATATGTTTCAAGCAAGTAGTTACTATGACCGTTCTTACAGGAAACTCGGATTGTCTAATATTTCAGTCGTCTAAGAAAACAAAGTATATTTCAGTGATGGTAGCTCTGCACTTCAAAAATAATATAACAGTGATAGGGAATATTGATATGAAATTTAAACGACTAGTATACAATTTTAATGTTGATTATGTCCATGATATCATATTTAGTTGTGCCGTACAGTAACATATATATTTTCAGACAATATGGCAGCGCTCCAATTTACCATTCAATGGGTTGCATTTTCGATTAATGATGTAGTGTTGCTTCCAATGCATTAGGATTTGGCAGCATTTAAGCTTAAATGGATATATACATTTTCAAGTATGTTGCCTAATTGCTTCTAAAGTTCAATATGTACCGACAATGCTGATCTAATGGATAAAATATATGATGTCGATACCAGCCAGTTAATAAAGTGCTTAGAGTATCGTGCTCAAGAATGCATGTCGTTTCTCGAAAATTGTGATAAAAAGTGAGGTTCGCTTCGCTTTTTCTTTACTTGACCTACCCTAAGTTAACATTTCTGAGTAACATATCAGCTTTTGTGTCCGGTTTTCACTTCAGCAAAAAATGTAATTCAGTTGTAATATAATTAATATAATATTTTTATGTGTTTTGATAGATTTGAGTACAAAAAGTAATAACATTCAAATATGAAAATAATTCCAATGACTTTATAGCGTTTGCTAATTATCTAGAATATCATTCACTTATAAATATAAATGCAGCGTTGACCCTTTTTGACAGTGAAGCCATTAAAACATTTAGAACAGAAAATACATTATTATAACCCGTTACCTTTCTTATTTAAAGCTGTCTGACCAGATCGATCCGTCCCAAAACCTCCGAATTTATCGGCCAGTTGTTTCACTGAGATTTTATCTGAAGGCTGTTCAGGAGTGGCATCTTTGGCGTTTTTTTCCGTCATCTGAATAAATCAGAGTATACTTTTCACGTGTTATTACAGGGAACTTGTACTTTCGTTACACTGTGTACATATTTATTTTGTGCCCTCCTCACAATTTGACTTAACAATTAAACAACACATTTTTCCTCTAACTATCATTTAAAGATGACAAAAATGACTTTTTAGCAGCTCAAGTTAGATCAATCGTCCAAGATAAAATCATAAAATGATAAGATTCGTGAATTGGGGGAAATAAATTTTAGCATCAAGTAGAAGCTTTATTTTCAGAACTGGAAATAATATAACGCTTAATGCTTTATGCATCATCCCTAGCATATGTTTTGGTACCAATTTGCATGATAAGGTGTCTTAAATTATAAGTGGCAATTTGATTGAAAAATGTTCAATATTTTTAACGTTGTTTTCATATTTGTTGTACATATTACGAAAAGTGTTTGAAATTACCTATTTCTCATGCACACATCTATATGAAACACGTTTTATACCCTGCATGTACTATCAAAATGATCAGATTTGTTGAGAGTGTGATTCTCCCTTTGTTTTAATGATAACAAATACCATAAAATCCTATGACTGGCTTTCATGTTTTCGTACTTACTTCTTTGCCTCTTTATCATATATATAAAGATTTGATGGTGGTCATGGCTGTGGAATAAATTGGTGTCACATGAAGTCAACAAAAGGTACAAAGATACCTTAGAAATAAATTGTATTCTAAATAAAATGTAACATAAATAACTAGCAAATAAAATCACAACAACAACAGGCTTGTCAGTTATGAAATTTACTTTCAAAACTACAGTGTAATACAAATTCTTTTTTTCCTTTGTGCTTTTGTTGGACCTACTATTTAGCCTCTAGGAAATTGTAAACAAAGTACAAAAAATCATCAGGGGCAATTAAAACAGCAAAACATTAAATCACGAGTATTACAGTTTGAAGAGGAACCGATTGCACTGGTAATGTGTATAATGACTTGTAGAAAGAGTTTATGAAGAACTAAAGCCATGAATGCATATAAAACAAATCACTAATGAAAATAACAGATAGTATATTTCCGGTAAATTTCGTACTCAGCAAATTTAGAAATTTGAAGAGATGGAATCAATATATCCAGAAAAATTAAATGGAAAATAGTAGATAATATATGTCATTTAAATCAGAAATATCCTATGTTCAATTTTCCATCCATACTTTTATATACATATGTATAATATTATTATCACAACATTATTCCGAACGGCTCGTATCAACAACATGATAAGAATCTAAATGATGTTCCGTTTTCAGAAACAATTATTAAATCTCTTTCCATAAAAACAAACCACCGGAGAAGAAACTTTTATCCGTATGAATAAAATAATACTTTTTCAACGTTTATATACAATACATTACCACTTATATATAAAATGTTCAAGTGAATTTTCAAGGGGACATACATGACAACGTAAGGAGAAAGGGTAAAAACTTTCACGTATTTGGAAGTATATCCATGGATTCTTAACAAGTATAATCAGTACATTCATTTAATGCACCTGGACTAGCCCATAATACTAGCTGATAATAAGTATAGATACGCTCGTAATAGTAATGTGGAACGAATTACCCACTGTGAAGACACAGTGATATCATTCAAGAGAGCCATTTCGACTGCAAGAACAGACTTAAAGACCCGATAATGTTTACCTACCTTAAATAGTTTTGGCATTTTTAATGTTTTCTAATTTTGTGGGTTCTTTTTAGTAATCAAATCATTACATATGTTATTTTTTGGTGTTGTTTAATGTTGTGAGGCGCTTAGAGCTTCTAAGAATCGGAGATTTACAAAGTCCTCATTTGCATTATTATCAATTATTATTATTATTATTATTATTATTATTATTATTATTATGGTCTATTTTCTGATGATTTAATTATGAACTATAGAAGGGGTTATCATGCTACCAAACATATATGGCAAAATAAGCACTGAGTGTTTCTTGAAGATACGAAAACGGTAATTGAATTTCAGGATTATTAATTGTGTACGTAGACACTAGTTGCGTCTATAATTAAGCCTTTATCCATTTAATACTTGAAAACAATTTGATGCTGGCATCCAAATAATAGGTAAATATAATGAAATAAATGTTAATGTCATTGAACGTAATTTACGTTTTCGTATAAGTTTAAAAATAAATTAGAAGTACTAGATATATGCAGATTATTTTTAGACAACGTTTTAATCTTCTAAAGAGTATGATTTGTATCCATTACAGAACAAAATGACAAAAGATGAAAAGGGAAAAAAAATATCAGTACCAATTATTCGTGCGAGGCATCTAACAAAATAGAACTATGTTTCATCAAAAATCTTAGTCAAATCGTACATGTAATGAATATATTCTGATAACTTAAAGCAACCACTAACCTTTATTGATTTCTTTAAACTGGTGAGCAATGCTGTCTTAGATAGGTTGCGATATGCACCGGCGAAAAGCAGTGAGACATTTAGTCCAATATGAAGAATGCTATGTTTGCTGGAACATAAAGGAATTAAATATTGAGATGGTAACAATAAGATTATGATAATCATAATTTTGGAATTTTTAGTTATATCTGAATTAATTTTGTATGTAGCTATCATGGAGACTCAAAGAAAGAATTGAAATTAAATGTCAATTGTGCTTGACGATTAGAGATGTGGTGTAACAGGCGAATAAAGCGCTAATTGGGTCCTATTTTACTTTTTTTCACTTCATATCCTAGTTTCTCAAAGTCTAAATATAGTTTCTGTTTGGTTTGTTTAATTTACCTTAGTTTCTATGCTATCGTTATTTTAAATGTAGTGTGAATATGTTCGTTTATATCTTGACATTTTTATAACTAGCTTTGATTGAAAACTCTGGATATTGATCTTGACACTATATTAACAAAGGGAAGAAACTCTCTACGAAACATGGCAAATATTAAATAACAGCAGATGTATGAACATATGACTTACCTTTCTGTATATTACAACCATAAGAAATGGGAAGCAAATCTGTAACAAATATTACAAGCATCAATAGCTGTATGTGTTTCAAAAGGTAACATGTTAATTTACCTACTACATCATAGTTTAAGAGACGTAACTCTCTAGGAAATATGAAAATAGGTATGGTTTTATATGTGTGAATAATTCATACACATAAAACAAATACAAGACGTCAGTTTATACAAAAATATTGCATGGTCATGGATTTATAAATAACTCAAACATTTTCTTTAGTGATTTTAATTTAGACATGGATTACTGTACATTTAAAGATGAACCTTTGGAAATAGAATTAAAGATAACTAATTTTAAGTACTTATAAATAAATAAAACTATATTAAATAAGTAAATGATAACTCATGTTACATGAGGTAACGACTGAATTGTAAATATTAGCATAGAAGAAAACTGAGTTATATTAGTCACACCATACACCGATATTCCGAATTTCCACAGAACAATCAATACAAAATTTAAGATTTTGATAATTTAATATTAGACATTATTATATGCTCATTTGTTTCTTTGTTAACTTTACATTATCAGAATCGTTCAGTATTTTTCGATATTGCACACCTTCATAATGCATTCACGTGCACAATGGAAATACTTTCTATTATAAACAAAGATTGGACGCAGAAGCCAGGACTTCTGATTTGTAAACAAATAATGTACACTCGCGTAGTGGGCGATTCACGTTTTGCCTGATGAAATGTGTTTCTGAATGTTATAAGGCAGATGTTTCGTGGACTGCAGCATACCAACTGCTATGGCATATTCCGCGTTATCTTTGTTTGATACAATGTTTGGGATTTAGACTAGCTATACAGTAGACGCCAGAGAGCGTGCTTATAGAAAACACAAAAGTGACAAGGCATAAACTATATTCTTTATGTGGTAATAAGATTGGCAAAAAAATGTACTTACAGTTTTACATCCATAATTTCCTCAAAATGTACCTTATTAGTTCTGCAAATCCGAATTACATGAGCCATGTCATAGGTCCTCAATCTTGATTAAACATTTCGAAATTGTAATGTAATTTCGAATATAAGTGCAATTACAGCCTCCTTACTGCACCCAAAATGAAGTAAGCATTAAATTTCATTGCGTCCTTTTGATAATTGCAATTGAAAGACTTCATCAGTTTCTCACATTATAAGTTCAAACATTCCATGACAGAAACATAAACACATTTGCAGATGTGAACATGGTAATCAATTGCTTCTTCAATCCTATGTATTTATTTTGGAATTTCACATATAAATCCAGTTCAATGTCACGACATTTCGTAGAATTAAAAACAAAAATCTATTAATTCCAGATCAAACGGAAAAGTTAATGCAATGCGCATTCTTTCCAAATTTCAATTTCAAAAGTTATGTCGAGCGCGTGACTAACTTCAAATTTATCTGAGAGGAATTATGTGCGCATTAATAATGTTGTTGTGTAATGATGAATACGCGCTTGTATATTTAGTTTGGAATACGGCATACATTTTATACTTTATTTCTTTAGTGCATTTTGTTAAAATAATTAAACATTGGTAGAATAAGAAAATGAGATTATAATTAAAAGGTTGCTGTATTTGTATGGGTAAATATGAACTCCTTTTGTCCGTGGTCGTGCAGTATTTATATCCGTAAAACTCGTTCATTTTTTCCCGTACCAATGCAGTAACTTATAAGTGCTTTAGATTGTAGGATGCATGTGCATGTTAATAGCTGTAATGTGGTAGAGGCTGTTTTTGAAACTTTTTATAGTTAATAGTACAAAACAAATTGTTAAATATTTCCAGAAGCTATCACGAAATTAAAAGGCTCTATACATGGAAAAGAAGCAATTCTAAACTGCATACACAAATAGACTATTTCAGATTTCAGATAACATTGTAAATTACTAATGTGACACAACCATTGTGTCATGGCAAAGAAGCGATCATTTTGGAATTGTTACACAACTTACATTAAAAGAGTTTAAAGGCAATTGAAAATTCAATAATTCTCATATAAAAGACAAGAATGCACCATTCTTGTCATATCAATTTTAAAGCTGCAACTATATATAGACAAAAGGGGATAGTGGAATTAAATTTTGATTTGTATGATCTTTAATACCCAGATCTAAACTGAATTCTGTCCATTAACTATTTCTAGTAAGTTTGCTTCTTATAATAAGGGGTAGCATAATACATTAAAATATATGAAGAATTGTTTCTTTAAAAGTGCTATTGTTAATATTAATGATTTGATGACATTCCAGTTAAGTGTATAACAGGACAAATAGCAAGCAAATGAAACAATAAATAAATACCTGCTTACGGCGCTGTTGATTCCTCAAGGCCTGTTTAAATTAAAATGTTAGAATAGATAATCGGTAGGTATATAGTTTTGGCATAATATTGCTATTGTTTAGGTTACCCAGATTACTTTTGAGGAAAGCGTTATTCAGTTTTAAATTTAAATGCTTTTAAACTTAATTTAATGTCAAATGATCTGCTACGAATATTTGACAGTTTGTCGGAAATGCATTTTGTGCAGCCCTGCGGGTGATTTGGAACACCGTTAATACATGATTCGTTATTATAACCTATTTATTGCAGACAATGAAATGAGAGTTGTCTGTATTTTCTTTAATAAAATTTGAGTTTAATTTTTTTAGAAATTCACTTTCACAAAACCTGTCATATTCTTACACATTTACATCACATCTGAGAGCTCCTTACACTTTGTGTAAACAGTTTATATTAATAAATACAACTATATATCTCGTATAAGCTCTTAGGTACATGTTTAGCTGCATTATTAAATCTATCTTGTTCTAACTAGGAAATAGACTATGCAAGATTTTCCACGGGGATCAGTCAATAACCACTTGTACTTGTGTTCGAATTGAATGTCCTCTGAAATATATTTGACACAGATTGAATACTAAGTGCGAGCAAGTATATATAATGTGTTCTAGACACAAACTAAGTCATGTATTCATTATTTATAATTGATCCTTAAAATAATTATATTCCGGTGTATATACCATGTTATTTTAATGCCAAAATATGTCGACACATATAAGTCATGAAGAGGAACGAAACCACAACGGATTACGGTGCCACTGGTTAGCACATTCCATAACCGCATACAAATTTAATCTTAAAAACAAACGCCAAAGACAGTTGTGCACCTAAAGGTATTGATAATGTTTATGTGAAAATTCTGCAACAATATCGTCTCGGTCTATTAATACGGGGGAGTGATGAAAAGAAACCTAGATGTCACCTATGATTGTGTTAGTCCCATCATTCTACCCCATCAACCTTTAAAGCTGTTTAACGAAAAGGAAGTATTATCATACTCGTATGCCTTTAAGAAGTGACGTTAAGGTGTATAACAACAATGTTAAGAGGCTGGAAAACAAGTCGATTGTGTGCCAAGGTTAATAAGTTATTGTTTACATCTCCTTTGTTTGAATATTTCTTGAATGGGACGTAACCAAGCGGGATGATACAAGCAATTCTGACATCCCTATATGCACGCGTTCTTTGTTAGCATCATCAACTTCAAGTAATTGTTTTCCTGTTCTAATAATGCTTCCACTCATTTTGTTACCTGATTTTACACTTTCCATTACATATTTGTGTCATTATAGCTTTGATAAATGCAACCGACACGCTGAGTCTCTAATTCCAACGACTCCACCGATTTTGACCATGTCTTTTGTAACATCACCTCAAAGTTTCAAAAGGTTATCTTGAATGTCTACCTTAAACTGTTTATGTTTTCTAGTTTCATCTTGGAAAATAAGAAGCTTGCTCTTGTTGACTTCAACAACAACTCGCTGATAACCTCAGCAAATGTTGCGTTGGGGGCAAAATATATTAATTCTCGTCTTCATATATTAATAATATACATTTCGTATTATGCATACCTTCAAATGAGACAAGGTAACATAAAGAAGAGTGCTTCGTGCTAGTGATATCTGGTAAGCATACAAGGCTGTAGCAACAAGATGTACACAAATGGAACCTTCCAGCAGAGTTTGCAAAAGCAGTGTTGGAGACAATACAGGAGTTGTTGTACATATCCACGGGTTAAATAAATTAAAGCTACGTGCAAGTTCCTACGAATCAATATATCATATATATAAAGGCTGCATCTCGTATGCGACCCAAATAATCACAGGTCCTGTTCATGAATCGTGGTTAACAATCGCAGTTTCCCTTGTGTTTGGGATAATGGCTCAATAACCTTTGACTCCAAGTTCATCCTGAATATAGACACATCGGAAATGCTTGAATGACTTTATCATAGTGAGTAAATCAAATATGATTAATGTTACCGGGAGTTCTGAGATTTGTACAGTGTAATCAATGATCTCTGTCTGAGCTTATTTCGCGATTCGTCTCGGGTAGTCGGTGATCATTTCTCTATTTTCCAGATGCTATGTAATCTTTTCATAACCATCTATAATGCAGTTTAAGCGGACCTAAACGCAGCGGTTTTAGCAACTAGCATGATTCACAACCTCTAACAACGTGGGAACGACCGCGAAACGAATGGAAATAGTCCAAATGTCTAATGTATGTTTGCATCTCTAACGCGTCTAGCTTTAATATCACCGATGTGTTCCATTGATTGGCATCACCAAGGTGACTAATATTTGTCTATGTAAACCACGGGGGACAACTCCAGTTAACTTTGCCGAAGCAAGCTGTGTTTTGAAGCTGTTTTGGATAAGACCATCCTTATCGTTGATCTATGACGTTGTTATTTGAAAATATAACAGGTTAAATTACTACTCTGGGAATACATTACTACTGTATCACTGCTGATTAGTAACAAGTGCGTGTTACAAGCTGTGCTCAATCATAGACCTGCATCAACATGTTGACATGGCTCCGAAGATTTCTCAAAACAAAAGATCTTACTATGTTTTACCTGATTTATCACTTTTCATTGAAGCACATGGGAATGCTTACGCAGACTGGTAGACAAGTAGTTTCAGCTTTCATGCACGTGTTACTATTCAGCTTGTTTGCAACAATTATGGATGCATTGCTTGTATTCTCTCTGATGAAATTTTGTTGTGGCTGCGCTTATGGTTAATGAAGCAGCAGTGATACACTAGTCATTTTGATGCCGGTCTATGATGGAGCACAGCTTGTAATATACTCGTGCAACATAATGTTTGTCGAAATTCATACATACAAATTTAATCGGTGGGTTTCTGATGACCGATCATATGTAGAGATCTTCAGACACTCCTGAATTATCAGATATCAAAATGTAATTTGAATACGGACTTGTCCTTGGCGCAAAATAAGTCTAGCTCAACCATGAATACATGTTTTGGTGCGATGATATATTGTTGGACAGTTACTTGCCATAAAAACTGACAAACCTTTAACTGTATCGAACATCTGGTCCTGTGACATGACGGAAGCAACGTACTTCAATAATTCAGAAACGATAAAAACATACTTTTGCAGCCTTTGAAAGGACTATCACAGCAATTTATAAAGGTAAGTATGACGACATAACTTTGATGTCTCGAACCAAAAAACACGACTTTTAGCATCCATGTTGGTGGTTTTCTGTATAGTCGGATCGTGTGTTGGCTCCTAAATAGGATGGGAAAGATCTCTGCGAAACCTTACTATATAAATTAGAGAAAACGCACAAAAATCAATCCTGACCATCGTTTAAGAGTTTTTCTCCACGCACTACAAATCCTAGGATGCTTGTTATGTTTTTAAATTTATAAGCGGCATCATTCAAAGATGTGTTAGTCCATCGATGAATATTTCGGACTGCTACATAATATATGCACGACTGTGGTAGAAACATCCTGTACCACTGGTGGATCCAGACGATCTATCAAAAATGTTTAGAAGCCTAAACGCGTAACCTGAATCAAGTATGTAATTTTACTGTTCCATGCTGCTATGACTGAACGAAGCCTCCTCAACCACGTTCAGGCCGATCATATACTATGCAGTCTGAGAGCACTGATGTCCGAATAATATTCCGCACGTGTGTGCGGTTAAATCTTTTCACAATAATTTGATCTTCAAGGATGGATTGTCAAAGTAGGCATGACGGGTAAGATTGCACATATATGCAGACAAAGTCAACCCATTGGATGCAGTGCACATTTATAAAATAAACGGAGATAAAGTAATGGCCGCAAAAATACCGTAAATCACCATTTAATCACTTTTGTAGTAGTTTTTCCGTCAGAAGGAGCGCCAGATATGTAGTTTTTGTGCTAACGACAGACTCACTGCTAAGTGAAGTCAGTGACAGTTTACATGGCAATACTTACCCAATTTGTTCGCAGCGCATCAAAATACGGATTCGTGACGATTCAAGATGTTGATCAGGTGAATGACAAGAAATGTCGCATTGCGGTGATATTCGACCAATCATGAGTGTCTAAAGTTCCACTGCGCTTAAGAAGCCATCGCGAATCCTCTGATGAAACTTTGTTTTACTTCAAAGCCAATGAAGTCGTACTTGCATATCACAAAATGTGGTCGTATATTCACTGGGATAACATGATTTGCATATAAATTTGCTTTTCAGTAATAAATTAGATACATTTTGCCCGATTTATTTTACTTTTCTTTAGATTCCTGCAGTTGTCAAGGAAGTTCGAATTCGAGTTGAGTGTAATGCCCCTTTATATGTGCCAGGAATTAATTACATATTCATTGCTGTGATTTTATCCTGCACGTTTATGCTGCTGGAGAGCACAGGTGGCATAATGTATGTCATTAGCGCGCCTGTGGAAAACATATAATTGTTTTCTCAAACTTGTATTTGAACAGCAGATTTAGAATAGTGCCATATCTGGACGTTAATCTTGTTGGTAACGAAAATCACCGTGTGAAGAAAGTACCATAAGAAATCTAAAAGAATAAGGCTTCCTACATAAAAGTTTACTGGACTTGTCCCCGTGCAACTAACTCAAACACAACTCAGTAAACTAAGGGCGGTCAAACAAAATAAGAACTCAGTCACATTACAGTTGTCAAAGTCAGAGTTGATGCAAATGCAAGTCCAGCACTATCGGAGGCTGCGGATCTAGGTGCTGGAAAACCGGCTGAGTTATGGGGTCGTTTGAAATGCATCTGAGATGGCACTGAAATAAACATTAGGAGGCAGCAATTAGTCTTGGAGACTGATTCAACAGGAAAATGGCTTAAGATTAGCCAGTTTGTTTCGCAAAATACCCTCAAGCAAATGACTTTGACTACCCAGGACGACTCACAAAGTTTATCAGTTGTGGCCTTCTTTTGAGAACTACGAAATCAAGTCCATAAACACATTTTTATTTACTCTGGATGATGAAGTTACCCATGCATTTCTCAGCTGTCTCTTTTTTTTTGAGGGGGTGGGGCGATGAACATGATGATGTGACTTCCGCAATTGGGAATCATCATGGCCAACCTAAGTTGTCCACATAAACCTGGAACAAGTTGAGTCGTGTATACGGTAACACCCTATCTTCATTTGAATTTCGAATCCAATACATTTGTAATAGCACCCCTGCCTGAGATATTAATCCAACTGCTACCTGACATAATAAATGGTGACACATTTTGTTTTCGGCATACGTGATTTTAGTGCATCACAATCTGTCTTGGTAAAAATAGCAACAGCCAAAAAAAGCAAAACAATTTCCAAGGTAAAAATATATCAGGGTAAAGTCTGGTGTCCAGTGCAAAGTGAACCAAGCCATCTTCTTTTTGCAATTTGTTCTGTGGAAATAATACCGTCGAATTAAGGAGTGTTTGTTCTAAAAGGTATTTGTGGAATTCTTCAACATATGTTTTCGAAATCGATAGAATACATCGATTTTTTTCAGTTCTGCTCTTTATATGGAATCTTAGTTTCGGAATTGTTTGACCGCATATCATTTTTGTATACTGTATCTGCTGTCTCAATAAAGTCAATACCACTTTGACAATGCAGCCAATATTTCGAGATATTTTCCCAAGCGTAGAATATCACGTATTGTACAACTAGGAGGATATAATCAGGTGCACGCGATACTCTTTGCAAAAGCAGGAATTACGAGTTGTAATTTTACATTGTATTTAGTAAACTCTGATTAAGATAAAGGAACGACCATGACATGACGCGCATCAAGCTTCAACTGAGTAAACATGGTAAAACAGTCCCTAAACGTTGCCAATGCAAGGTCCAAACTATGAGCACCCCAGCGCTATAAATAATCAAGGTTCAGTGAAACGTTCAATAACAGATCGGCAACTGCTTTAACGTTCGATTATATCCCTACCTAAACTGGCAATATCATTGGCTGATATGTAGCACATATGTTTCCCAAATTGTTAAACAGTGACATGATTCTCACATACTTCAACCTTGAAACTTCACCCTGGATATTGGTGATTGTTTGTTAGTTTCCTTTTGGCGCCGGACGTCATACAAAGAGGTATATAGTTTCCTTACTTTTACTACAGATGGAATGTGATAGATGGATAGAACACGAGCACCGCTAGTGTGATGCAGTTGTAAGTAAATATTTGAATGATTACTATAACCATATGAACATATGCTAATTAATTCTATCAATGGCAGCTCGTTTCTTTAAAATTGACTAAAATGAGAGATGTTTTTTAATTGCATTTAAGCTTTATAATTTGATAATATTTCCCATACTGTACATGTATAATCACTTTGTGCTACTGATATAGATTTACAATATGTTTTCGTGTATCATGACCCTTTTGTAGACATGCAACCACGGTATATCTGATGTGATACTTTTCCTTCAGACTTCTTCAAGATCGATAGAAAGACCTCCACTAAAGCATGTTGTGTACATCATTATGTACCCAAGCAAACAACCAGACTCCTGTTTATATTTTTGTAGCAAGGCGGTCATCTGAATTAGATCTGTCTTCGTCTCTACCTGTAGAGTCGAACATTGTTATATTTTCTTTGCAATGTGCGCCTGCTTATTACAATTTGGCGACTATATCCTAAATGTTCCAATAATATATATTATGTATAGTATGAACGCTGTATAAATTATATATCACGAGATCTATACAATTTTTATTCCATTAAATTTCTTTACATCACATACAAATACACATATTTGCCGTTTAAACTGAGTTAAGATTGACCACAGGCAACATTTTATTGACCGAATTAATGAACTCCTGAGTGTGTCTTCTACATAATGTAGTTATGTGCCTTTTGTGGCTATTCCCCATCAACTTTGCATATTGACAAGTTAATTGTTTTCTATTTGAGTTTCTATTTGTATTCACATTGATTGAATCAATAAAAATTTATGATTTAAACATGACAGTTTGTTTTTACCCTACATGCTCTGAGTTCTGGAAATAAATAGTAACAACCAATAATAATTTTCAAGGCAAAGAAATTTCAGGATATACTTATGTGTCCCTTGCAAAGCGGCACAATACCGTCATATTTTTGCACTTTGATCTGTGTACATAAATCCGTCCAATTAGACATTGTATGTTCTAAAAGTTTTTTTTGTGGAGTTAGTCTTCCAAATATGTTTTCCATCTAGATAGAATATGTCGATGTTTTAAGTTCAACTCTCCAGGAGCGATTTTAGATTCAGAAACAGCTGGTTTCATGGCAGTTTTGTCTGCTGTATTTGTTCTCTTAGTACCCTCAATACCGCTGTGACAACGCAGCCAAAATACAAAATATTTTCCCAGCTTGTATGAGCAGATCATACATCTGAAATAAGCGGGATATTATCCTATTGCCAAATTTAAGGTTTGAACATTAATTTAGCGCGGAAAGAGGATATGAAAGAATTATGAAATGGATGCTACTTTAACGGCTTCGAAAGTGTTAAATGCTTTATGTTTGGATCAGTCGTGAATGTTGTTCAATTTAGTTCAATGAAAATGATATACAACATAGCACAGTGATTTCAGATATACCTTGGTCTTAGTTGCATGTCTACAAAAGGGTCATGATACACGAAAACTCCGTTAATCGAGAGGGAGGATTTAGTCTTGATTTAAACAGCGATTTTGATATTATGGAATGGAATAGTATGTATACATAATTAACTTTGTATATATAATTAACTCTTTGAATTCTTGGCCAAATTAGGGTGAATTCAGCGTCACAGAATGTTAGGCTTTTGAGTTGGTTATATACAAATATATTCACGTTTCTTTTGGAACGAACGAAAAATGTTGTTCATAAACAATATTAAGTGTGGTGATGTATTCATTCCAACCATTTATTACAGTTTTACAAGAGCAAACAGTAAGGGCCTTAGAAAATACGGAGCGCGATTTGGATCATTTTGTTGGGAATCCCTGACTTACGTTCGAGACCCCTTTGAGCGCGGCATTTGGAAATACACTTTTAAAAAATAAGATTTATATTATATTGAACTTAACATTTTCTTCAATAGTTTTAAAATTAATTTCGCGCTATAAATATATTTTTTACAAACTTTCTAACGCGCGAAGCCTCTGAGCGCGTGTCCTGGTTAAGCCAAATTGATCCAATTGGCCTAAGGCCTGCCGTGAGAGTACGTAATCTTCTATCAAAGAAATGTCAGTTGCAATTAACAGACTCTTCCAACTCATAATCGGGTTTTGTCGCACATTTCACAACTTTCAGGTTTTGCCCCATTTTACTTCCTAAATCCGATGAAGAAAATCATAAACAGAGGGACCAGTGCCACTTTAAGAATCTATTTGCTTCTGAGAGCCACTTTTCTTTTGTTTTTATTGTATAACTTGTTTCAGTTATATTTACTCTATCAAAATAAAACAGTCTGTACTTAAACAGTGCATCGCTGGCCTTTTGAATGCTTCTAATACTCTTATATTTTTAATATTTTTTCATTGGCATTCCTACTTCATGCAAAATAACTAATCATTCAGCTGGTGTATTTTAGCTAATTGGAAGGGTATGCAAGTAATGGGTATCATCATTTTGTACAGATGATTGGTCATTAGGCATTTAATTTTGTGTAAGTTCTTTTGTGAAGTCAGATAATATTTATGAAATCTGGGATAAAGTACGCTTCAATACACCAACAAACACATCCTACTTAAAAATTACTGACACCTTATTCCTTGGGTGCATACTAGTCGGCAGCACCTTTTTATATTGATCTCATTAAATTGAATGTATTTATGTTTGAAAGAACATCTGCGCAAGAAAGGCTATTTAGAGACACATAACGGCTGCCTTAACTGCTTAGTCTGTGCAAGATTAAAACCAGTACCTGTCTAAGCAGTAGTTCGTCTCGCTAATCACTGAATTGTCACGGATCATCATCATAACATATGTTTTGAAACATAAGATACCCTTTAATGCGTTATTGTGGATAATACAACATACATTTATCCAGTCCCAAAATAGTCATATGCTGGTTTTGCTTTACCTACCAAGTATAAAACTAATTTTAATTTTAATCCAAACATTGGCTGCATTGGCATTCATGCACAAGTGAGTGTCAGGTAATATGAAAATATTGATCTTAAAAATATACAATTTCAAATACTGATACTTACATAATTTCGATACATCCATTAAACAGTACGCTTGTTGAATTGACTTGTCTACACCCTTCTATATGATACTAGCATGATTTCCCTTGACTGATGTGTTGTTGTAGCAAACAAAACGACCAATCAATACAAAGAATTTTGCAAGTACTATTACACAGCTAATAGCTGCATCATAAACGTTGACCTAACCCGGAACACTTTTAGCCTTATCAGTAGTGGAATTTTGGTGCAAACTTAAAGTGTTACCCTGTGAGAGGTGTATGTGGTTCGAGACGATTAGTATCGTACATGATAAGGCAGGTGGGTATACGGTTATGATACACGATAAATTACTGTGATGGCAAATTACAATGCTTGCAGTAATATATTCCGCATTTGCACTACTATTACTACTATTACTACTGGGGGCTCATAATGGCCTATTGGTCTACAGTACTCTCCGTTATGGATCACTGCCATCTCACCTCTGTCTGCGTGGATTCGAGTCTAGGATTCGGCCAATGTGGGTATATGAGAAAGCTTCTTCCCGGGATTTTCCCCGGTTTCTTCCTCCTCCATTAATACTGGCCGCTGAAAAATGGCTTTAAACCCAACAACAACAACAACAACAACTACTGCGATTGCTGCTGCTAATTAATAGTATTCATTTTACCTGGACTATTGATACTTTTGTTTCGTCTTCTACTAAAACTAGTGCACTCAGAAAGAAATGTTCCACAATATAATAGCGTTAATATTGGTTGCATTACTTGTCTCTCTCGCATGAAGCAATTTCATCTCTACAATCCTTCCGTTGCTATCAAACACGGTTTGCAGAAGATGAAAGAACATACGGGTTAACAACCTCCCTGTAGTATAAAATAATATTTTCTTCGTCTTCTACTTTGCTTCTACTACTACAACTGATATTACTAGTACTAATATTGCACTACTACTACTGCTGCTACCACTAATAATAGCAATACTAATTAATAAGAATAATAAGACTGTACTTCTGCGTTTTTCATGCTACTGCTACCATTGCTACAACAACTATTCTGCTACAATTTCTAACTGCTATTGATGTTACCTTTACTCATAATACTTTTACTACTTATGCTGATGATGCTTCTACGATTCCTGGCATAGTTGGTTCATTTGTGTATGTTACTGCTCAATATTACTACTACACCTAATACAGCAATTGATGATATAACCATTATTAGTATGATTCCTCAACATCACCGCAACGATATCATTACTACTTCAATTACATCTGCTGGAGGCCACCGAGTTTAGGTTGGAGCTCGGTACCGCTATCAATTTTGTGTCACGATGCGTATCTCAATAATCGCCTTCGATACGATATAGACCACCATAGAATCGCACACATAGATAAACTAAAATATTCAAGTTAGTACGATTATTGTATCATTATGTGAATCCGTTGTTGAATAGGCTAAAACCCCAAAACCAATCCAATCGATACGATTTTCTTTTATTTATGTTTTTATATTAAATGTTCACTAAATACTGATTATATACACTTTAATAATCTAAAAACAAGTTTATTACAGTATGCACCCAACGTACACATTCAGCGCGTGACAACACATTAAGAGATTACCTCTGTTTAAGGCCTCTAATGTGCCTTCTTTTCTCTGAGTTTAGTTTTAAATACACGTACTTTACATGTATCAGTTGTGAGCGTGGTCCACTCAAGAAAAGAATTTAACCTTGAAAATAGATAAAATTGAGCCTTCTTTCAGTCCAAATATAATCTTTGTTTGCCATGGGCTGGGGATGTCCAGTATTATAAGCCTGCGAAACGATATATATATATATATATATATATATATATATATATATATATATATATATATATATATATATATATATATATATATATATATACGCTGACAAGTGATTCACTACTATCAAAATTGTACGGGACTATTATATAATGCCCTTATTGATTATATTTGATACTATGAAAGAAATGATGTCACCGGCTAACATAGCATTTAAATTTCGAGGCCAATAGTGTGCTTGTATCATCAAAAGAAAATTAAGTCACTATTTAGCTTGAATGCGTCGTATCGATTTGTCAAACTTGATCAAATGTGCCGCATAAGTATTATCATACCTTGCTGGAGCGTTTTGATACATTAACAGGATTTGAGGTCTCGTTGGTGTACGTATTGTATAAACGTGGCGAAAAATACAAAATCAACACAGACATTGATAACATGAAAATCCCCATGTCGCTGACAGTATCTGTAGGACGTAATACAACCAATGAAGGCATTTAAATATTCAAACAACACAACGAAGACAGCGACATAGGTGAAGAAAGAAAAAGATCACCGTCGATTACAAATTAATTAGGTTATATCTATCTATCTATCTATCTATCTATCTATCTATCTATCTATATATATATATATATATATATATATATATATATATATATATATATATATATATATATATATGTGTGTGTGTGTGTGTGTGTGTGTGTGTGTGTGTGTGTTTGTGTGTGTGTGTGTGTATGTGGGTGTGGGTGCATACTGCATATTATGAAAAGCAGAAAATTATGAAATATGTACATGTAAGGAGGACATACACAATGGAGTCATAACAGGGGCAATGCTATACTTTGTAACCAAGCTGATGTCATTGTATAAGGACAGCTTATTTACATGTTGGTGTAATACTTTATACTGGTCAGAGTGCAGTGTTTTTGTCATATATCGGATTGAAGAAGATTGGACTGTCACCTAGAAAAGGTATTAGATGGTTATTTTCGGTTTCAGCAGCCGGGTCAAATGTTTCTTTTTTTATCCACTTCCATGATTTTGTAAACTGCCATCTGAGATGACAGTTATTCTACCGTGTATCATCTATTTTCCATATGTGGTATTCTCTAAAACCTTAAGTTATTAAGAACATAGGGATTTATTTTAACTAATATAATACTCGTCCACATAGAAAGTTCAATGACACTGGGCTGCAATACGAAAATATGTATTCCTTGGAAAACTGGAATTTTACAACAGAACACGTCATAACTAATACTGTAAAACCCACTTGCTCACTTTATGTGCTGTATATCGTTATCTGCTTTAAATATTATGTCAAATTCAAGTCAAGTAATCAGGTTTGCTGAACATGTGTATTAATGTGAGCACCGGCAAAGACTTGCAAAAATGTAAGGAAAAGGTCGACGATGTTGTCAAGGATTAAAGAGAATATTCTTTAGAAAGGCAAGCCTATTGTTAAATAAGCAGTCATAACAATAAAGCATGTCGACTGTGAATTAATATAAACTATCCGAGAGAGGTCGTTGAATAAGGATTCCAAGCAGTATGATAAATTTGTATAATTGCCCTATTATGACTCGTACCTAAACTACGGACGGTGGTGAGCCAACATCACCAAATTCAAGAATAGTTGGCTATGAAGGAACTTACCTCAAACAATTAGTTAAAGAACGAGGATTGACTATACCTAAAGATATACTTGTACTATAAAGAAGTCCTCAAACAGAACAGAGTCCGAATGTTGCCTAATGTAGCTAAACAGCACGTCACTCAAGATTCTCCACTATATAGGTGGGATTTAATTGGACATGTAGTCGCTGATTAAAGAAACCACCATGGTATTGCTGCTGCGGCTGGTGCTTATGATTATCACAGACTCACGTCACCGTGGTTAAGCTGGTAAAAGCATGTTCATGTGTTTAAAGATTACCTTGCAACCATTCCACACGTATAACTATGTAACGTTGACTTGAATCTCCTGCATTCTTGAACTGTAAAGACACTGATGCCACCAACGATAAAGCCGAGAAAGGTGTGGCATCACTACATGGGAAGTTGGCAAAATACACCAGTACAGGTTCAGGATGGAATCTTGCCTATTTTGCCCACACAAATCGTTCCCTCAGGTCAAGTGATATACCAACAACGGAGTGTATTATGCCACGGTCAGTGATCGATATTAAAAGCAGCGACAACCAGTCCTGTCATTTGTCGATCTGATCAGCACTGCTTACGGCGAGCGGTCATTTAGACCATCCCCTACAATGGCAACATTACCTGGGCGAACTCAACTCTGATGACATTTAATCATTTGTACAAGTCAATGATATTAGAACATTTGAACGACGCAAACCATGGTACCGCCGTTAATTATTTACATGGTGCAAAGGAATTCAGCGAATTATGTTGATATGCTGTTGCTGAGTAACACGAAAAACGTGTCTCAAAGAAACATATCGATACGTCATGATAAGACATTTCAAACGAATATTGCACCGGTGTAATATTTGAAATGGTAAAATGTTTCCTTATGGACGCTGTGAGCATATATTCTGCACAAAGTGTCTTTGCGATGGTCATACAATTTACTTTGGTAAACACGCAGCTAGCAAGAGCATGGCTAAAATGATTTGAAATTGCTTGCGCAACACAGGAAGATGAAAATTCCATACTTCAATTATACGGATTTCGAGTGTTTGAAATATCCATTCGAAGCTTTACTTAAGAAATCACCCTGTACTGAATCAAATACAATTAACGTTACTGACAAAGTTCCATACACGATTTACTACATATTTGTCGTATGGGAACATGCAAACTACATTGAATCGTTATCCACTTACCGCAAAAGAGCTGTCAGAGACCGGCTGTTGACTGCCACCAGATCATTGTGTAATCGTGGACAATTCCGGACACACACTGAGAAAAGGCGTTAATTCTACGCAAGAAAACGTAATTATATAATCCACGTACGCAATGGACAGTTGTATTTGCGTTCGGGGGTACAAGTGTTGTATTGTTGCTACGGCAATTATCAAAGACGCGCCAATATGAATAGACGTATCGCGATTACTCATTTATTTTCCCACCTGATGGCCTTGGCCCAAATCTGTGATTGAGATTGCAGGTCACTTGAGCAATCGTGGATGTTTAGTTTATCTGGGGCTGGGGAGATTGCTGCTGTTCATTATATGTGTACTGCCCGCAAATCCGATTATGTTTCGGATTTCATATATGTTCATGACGTTGTCGAAGGTGTTTCATTTCCGCCAACACATTCTGGTAATTGTTGAGTCATTTATGCTAATCAAGTATAGTTTATTGAGGATAGTAAAAATATACACGAATCGTTGAATCGTGTAGTCGTGACAAAGGCTACTACTCTAGGATGCCTTTATCTCGTCAATAATTCCAGACCAGTACACATGTACATGCCATATGCACGACTTACCGCGTTAAATACTTATACATAAGGATTACATCCAGTGTCTAATTTAGATTTACATGATCAATACACGTCTCAGATAGAGAAAACGGTTAACTAAATGTCTCTCTTTTGTCTGTAATCATTCTTAAATTATTGATTTTGGGTGCATTAAATGCACGTAGATTTCCAGAGTGTGTATTCTTACAGCTGGATTTGACCTTTAATGTATGGATGTGAACTGTGTCCAAGGTGTAAATAATGTCCTCATGTATAAAGCACATATAAACGTTCAAAACTAGCAGGCAAGATAACAAGATGCCTCCATTGGTAGACATACGCAATTTTCACCCGCGCAAATATTTCAAAAACATAAACAATTGTTGAACTTGTGAATATTTCTAATCAGGCCATTTGTTTAGGTTATTCGATTTTTTAAAATGTAGTTATGCTAATGATCCTCACAGGATGTATGAATATACATGTGTATGTATGTATGTATGTATGTATGTATGTATGTATGTATTGGCAGTATTTGGATGGGAATAAAGGTACTTTGCGTGATGTATTTTTAGTTAGTGTGGAGTTCGATTGTATATATGTCTATGAGGAACCGTATATGTACTTAAAACTATCCTAAGCATATTTTACATTTACTGTTCAAATGTTTTTAGATCATATAATACAGCATTTTTATCAAAATATTGAGAAAATATAAAACAATTTAATGTTTAACGTGCAAGCTGACCCTCGATCTTACTACTGCACACTCTGATATTGAATATACAATATGCAGACATACGTTTCTTATACATGCCCATGTGCTGTCTTCTGAAATAAAGCCGTTGGTATGAAGCAATACATGAGTTGGTATAAAGAGAGAAGCAAATTGTCTAAAGAGAAAGGTACATACAAGTCCCTTAAACTCAGTGAATAAAGTAATCAAGACACATATTAAGACCTTATGCGTACCTGGATATAATATGTTAACAAATATCTAGTAGTCTATATGTATTAGACGCTTATCTGGACTTATATAGGATATATGGGCAACCTCTCTATTCTTGTTTTATTCTCCAGCTGACACATTTGCGGACCCGAGTCAATGTTTTTGCTGTCGGTCTAGGTATGACAGCTGTGATGACGTTTCAGAGCGCATAAAGGACGGCAAACGGTCTTGTATGACCAGTGAAGGACTTAATGCAAACATTTATGATGTTGCTGTTGATAACTGTTACACTAATCGTCGTAGTGTTTCTTAAATCAGCTGAGTCGTTCGCAATCTCAGATCGTTGAACGGATTTGCAGCAACGGTTTTGATATCATTAGCTCATTAACGACTCGCACTGCAGTTTGTTTAGCGAATATATGTCAATTATCTCCTTTTATCGTGTATTAACAATTCAAGAACAACAATGGCTAGGCTGGTTCCATAATATTCCTTTTAAACGCATTTCCATGTGTTAATGACACATCCACGCAAGACCTTCGTTGTAATTAAATATCAGGTCGGTCTCTATCATACATCTGTATTGTCTATTTCGCAACACGGAGATCTAGAGTGATCTCGTACTGGTCTATGGGGGTAAATGATTATATGTCAATCTGCCATTGTAACATTGAAGATATAAGCGCGTTAGAATAATCAACATCAGACCATGTGTTCCACTATTAGAGGCATGCACTAATAAGACGATAAGACAATAACCCTGCGACTCTTGCCTTGTCGAGGCTGAAGTTTCATAGCTATCTCTGATGGCGTATAGGTCAAATTATCCTGACTCGTTGTGGCGATCCTGTTAGTTTCTGGTGCGACATTGTAACTGGTACGATCGGTTTCTGCACGTATAATGCGTTGATCATCTATAATCTAATACTATCTTCAAACCATCCAAGCACTGTTCTAGGCGAAGGATTTTGGATATCAACCTCATACGTTGAAGATTCGATCGAAATAACATGGGCTGCGTGTACAGTCGTGTTTACATGTAAATAGTTTACAATCGTGTTTGGTGATTCGTCACCAAGGAAATTATCCGTCAAATCACTTTATAGTTTGAATCAAGCACGTATGTGCCCAGATAAATTTCAGCAACGTTTCAGGTATTGCCACGGTCTGAGGAAAACTAACCATGAAATAGATATTTGCACGGAATCGGGACTCGAGTGTGCAGCATTACCCCACCATGTCTGGCGTAGAAAAACGTCAGATTAATTTATTTTTCATTCTTTGATTAAGGGATCATCGAGGTAACGCTATGAGTTGTCTTTGCTACGACACGGTTCATCGCTGTATTATATTTGCTTTAAACAGAAAGTGCATCGGAATTCATCAAGAATGTTGCATACATCTTCGATATTTTCAACAAGGTAATGTGTACAAGCGCGAAACTTATGGGGGTCCATTATAGCGTTAGTAAATAATCGCTCATAAATCGATCAGTCCTCATTTGTAACGTCTGGTGCAGTTTTGCCCGCTCGAACTGCTCTACAATATCATGAAGGTAACACAGTTCAACATAACCATCCTTTATCTTCTAGTTCATCTAACTACGTCTTTATTTCGTCTTATTCTCTTAGCCTTTGTGTTTCTTCTTCCGGTGTGGAAATTGAAATTAGAGTGCATGTTGTTGTTCTAGTAGGGTTGTTGATGTCTGAGTTTGGGATGTAACATCTGCGAGTTGTTGTGGTATTATCATTGCTTCACAGTAAGTCCTACAACATCTCCAAAACGGATAAAGGTTTGCGTGGAGGACTTACGTCAATTTCTTTCCGAGTGCCGTGTACAATGACACTGGCAAGAATAATATTTTTCAAAGATCCAATGAGAACCACCTGCATTAAAATGGTGCTTGATAGTTCCCACACTTAATTGCCTCTTTAATGTTTGCGGCAAGTGTTATGGTGCTTTATGGGTTATCTCTAATGTATGCGATATCTCTAACATCTTCTACAATAGTCTACACGGGTACTATCGTGGCTTTGTAAGTGTGGTTGATTATTTTTGCTGTCTAAACAGCTTCTTTTGTTCACATATGCGCCGAGGTGGTTTTCAAAAATATATTTACCTGTCTCTTTTGTATTACCCATGTGCACGTGTGCTCAAAGCCCCTGTGAGATAGAGTCGTGCAGTTTGCTTGATTGTATCATATATTGGACAATTTAGCGACGGTTATACCATTGTAATCGGTTTCTTGTATTTGCATCCAGCTTTACCGCATCCCTACCCATACGGTTATGGCACCACTGGCAGATTTTGGTAGTATATTTATCTTAATTATTTAAACTTATCGTGTCTAGATCGGGTCGACATTAGAGTTTTCCATCAGTCAATGGTGAGGATACTATACGGAAGCTACCTCCGGAAAAATAACCCAGTTCTCATCCCATGCGTAATAAACAGCACACCGAGGCAATGGATGGTTGCAATTTATCCCGACTGGTTTAGGTGCGCTTGTGTGTCTATGTATGTTATTTTTAACGTCTGTGATTTTGTCGACTCCGGGAAAATATGCTAGCTTGTTCAAAGAGTCATATCATTGTACACGACAAGATTAGCAGGACTGGAATTAATGTTCCTAATGTTAGGATTTTCATCAACTCTGGACAAGAAATAAACAGAGGAAGATTTGCCTCCTGGTGACTATTGAAACACTACCGTCACGAACACATCTTAACATGGCTGATCGTGAGCCGACGAGGCACTTATGTAAAATAGATCCCACGTTACCTATTGCAAATTCATATTCATCAACAGCTGAATATTTCTCTAATTTAGCAGAGAAAATGCATCGCAAGTATGCATTTTATGTTATGTGCAAATAACACCGAATATCAAAGGCGTGTTGAAATATGTAACTGTCGCGCAGTGGTCACTGCAACTTGTGTCAAAGTACAGTGACGAAGTTCATGTGTAGCTGAGCCGGTAATAGCAAAAGTGGGTGGTAAACATAACTTAATGTCGTTGATATCGCTGCTGATTTAGCGAAGCTAAGTTGGGCACTGTCGAGAAAATACTCTGGTTTGAGCAAATTATTTGAGACAATTATTTGGACCTGGAACACCATGATCAAATCAAGCAAAAAAGCACATATGCAACAGCTATACATGGTGCTGATGCTGCATTTTACCGACATGATTTTGTTTATCTAGCATCAAGTGATATCCATGCCAGTCAAGATACCAATATATATGTACATAATCTATCAATTACTATCCTAGAGAGAATTGCTAGATGGCTCATCAAAGGTGGCATTAATGCTGTGATTCTAACTCGGGGTACAGCAAATCAATATAATGAAACTAGTAAGCAATCTACTAGAGTATGCATGGTTACTGGAAAAGATAAGCTTATGATGAAGTCTTGAGATGCGTGGCAAAAGTCACTTCTCGACCGTTGCTGGCCAAACAAAAATAGTAGCTGGTTTATCCATCTGTGATAACGGAGATGTTTCGTGGCTGGTTTACTATCAAAACACAAAACGAAGTTATTCATGCTCATTTTTTATGTCGTCTCCATGATCTATACAGTGGATGTAGACGCAAGTGTGTAATAATACTTGTACATGTTGTTAGTAGATATAAAGATCAGAGTATTTGATGTCCAAAGAATCAGCATGTGTCAGAGATGCTCAACAATGTATTTAGCTTCATTCACCGCTAACATTGCCAAAGCAGTTCCAGGAGAATCCGGGCAAATAATATATCGGAGCCGTTGCTGCAATATTGGGCATTATATTAAGCATTGAGACCAGGTTATTGCAGAAAGAATTACTCCAACACTTTCGGAATAGTTGTGCGGTCTTCATAGTGAAATAATTCGTGATTCTGAAGACAGAGAGATCTCATGATTGGGAAACACGACTTCTAACAGTCATACAATCAATAAAACCACACTTATAATTGGTTAGAACTTACTGAGATTGTTTGACAGTGCTTTTATATTTAAGTCATTCGGTGCGTTGTAACTTTGTCTGTGCTTGAGGGTAGAGGTCTGGCCCACTCGACAACTGACATGTTTCAAAGATGTCTCTTTCGATTTGAGTTTAGGTCTCAACCTCATTTGCTAACTTAAAATGTTCTAGAAGCGAACTTGTTTAACGTTCAATGAAAGTTTCATTTTTAAACCCCATATACCCTGGCCATTTTGTTGATTTACCAAATAACTTCTTTCCAGAAGCTTAGGTAGAGTTTCAGTTGTTGCTCATGTGGGTCGAAGGCCAAACTAGTCAGCAGTTTTGCTACTATAGCGCGAGAACCGACTTTCAAATGTTATAATAATAAGTTAGTAGGTAAGCATGACGGCGATAATATTGAGGCAATCGACATATTTAGTATTCGATTTATTTCCTTTATAGTTGAGAAATGTGTTACAGTTTTATTCAATTTATGTTTATGTAAAGCAGAAGGCTCCAGAATAGGTTTAATAATTATATTTTAAATATTTTATATTAAATAGTGACAGGTAAAATGTACTAAGCTTCTGTAGTGAAATTGTATCTGCCCTACCGGTGTAATTTCAATATATAGTTTATTGCGCAAGGTCTACATTAACGTTCAGCATACAATAAAGCAAAGTCATTTACATTAAACAGCAATTTAATGGGGCTCTAGTTTCTGACTTACAGTTTTGATATCAAACAATTGAAGTTCTTCAATATCTTTATTTATGAGACTGATAATGTATGTCTGACGCCTGTTCGGACTTCATTTGTAAACAGGACACACTGTATATTGCCACTCGTGAAATCTAGGTTAGTCCTTCTTTATCAAGTAGAGAGTGATAATTTACACTCACGTCTCCAAATTCGTTGAATTAATGTTTGAAGACTGCTTTATATTATTATCATTACTTTTGGAAACTGTACTGTAACCAAAAGGTGACCCGTCAACTTTCCTCTTCATAATCATGGTTTCATGGTATGCCTGCAATTTTGTTGCCCGGTAATTACTAGAAATGCTAAGACATGCATCTCTATTATTACAAGAGCTTAAATATTGTGCTTCATGACTTACCACCTTCATTTCTTCAAACCCTGTAACAAATAATCATTAGTCTGTGCCACAAAAGATGGATCTATGTCAACATTCTGCGTAAGGTCTGGGACAAAATCCATTTGACAGTCACGCAACATGGAAATCATAACATCACCAAATCTCAAGAATATACATGAACTGGAAAGATGGCGTTTTCCCGAAATGTCCAAAGACTTAAATATCTGATATTTTTTAACGTATTTTGATGAGTCTTTTACTGTTGTTTAAGTAACAGTGTCCTCGTTACTTGTTATGTTTAAATGCAGACTTCTTTTTTATTGTAGTCATCATTTATTTAAGGTTTCTATTGCTATGTATATATTAATACAAGTAAGAAAGTTTCGACTATTACTACGAACTAAGTGGTGTAAATGTATGATTCTCATATTAATTTTGACATTGGTATTTCAACTAGATTTAAAGTAAGATAGTTGAAATACAACACCAGTTGTACTGTTATATCATAGTATTACATTTCGCAATCAGTAATTAACTTATAGATCGATTTAATTTTAAACTGTGTTATTGTTATTGTGGTAATAATAACGTATGTGACGCACCCGTGATGACACTATCGGATTTGACACTTAAAACTCTCTACCTTATGTTGCCACTCGTCATGTTTACTTTGTTCTTCTATGTTAACAACTAAGGGGTGATAAATCGAACATTTGACATGATACCTGAAGACGGTTGGTTTTGATTTCAGGTAACATGTAAATACTGTTTATACCGTACATATATTTCACCTTAACCATACATTCATATTAAGCGACAGGATCAATTCAGATACACTTATATCATCTTTTAAATCACAGCAATGTTATAATAAGGACATCGTCTTTGCATCAGCGCAGTCAATGTTTCTAACAGCAGTCTAAGTGTTTTGAAAGGGCTTCAGACAAATCATTTCAATATCAATATCTCTGTCTGTCTGTCTGTCTGTCTCTGTCTGTCTGTCTGTCTGTCTGTCTCTCTCTCTCTCTCTCTCTCTCTCTCTCTCTCTCTCTCTCTCTATATATATATATATATATATATATATATATATATATATATATATATATATATATAAAACCGACTTTATTCATCTCAGTTCGAATCATGTGATTAGGACAATAGCCATATAGATATAACGACATTCAGAGATTTTACCAAACATACTAAAGATATATTCTCTCTGCAATCCATTAGTCTTTAACCTAACCATAGCCTACGATATATAGTAGCGGCTTACTGAAGATGAGCAGTTTGGGGAGCAATTCATTTCGGTAGATGATTGTTATTTTGTCTAAAACGTAGACATGATGTCTAATGGAACCTCCATCCCTGATGTATTCAAAGTGCCAAATTGCATGTGATCGCTATAATAACATTCACCATAAGTTAGTAAGACCATCTCAGGTAAACCTTTTGGTACAATCTTTGAATTTAATATATTTAACATATTTGCTGCAACAACTTTATTTTCTCTATCGCTCTCTGTCCCAGTCTGTATGTCTCTCACTCTTTAAGACGGAAATAAGCGTCAATTGTTTTCATTCATGTCGTGATGCTAAATTACTGATTAAGCCGAGTACGTAGTAAATAATGGATTAATTTTGGGTAGTGTGAGTTCGCCAGTGGTTTGACGTTGCTATGGGCTGAGTAGAATTATATACTGACGGAGGAACTACGAGCACACTTAATTGCAATATTTCGTATACTTGGCTGAATATACTGACTCTGCTGCGCAATGAAACGCTAATTGCTACATATTCCACTTGAACAACTCATTTTCCCGTCAGAATGATATTCTTGTACAAAAAAAGAGTCGTTAACATACAGTTTGGTTTGTTGAAATGCAATGATAGCAGTCGAATGCCACGGCTGGATAAACTGATCTACCTAATCTCTCTTGTCAACATTAGTATGTATCGCTTACCAAACATTTCCTTTTGTTATCATGAAGCAACTATAAAAGTAGCTTTTTCAATTAACATAATGAAATAAAAGAGACCATATTAGAGAAACGTTTGATTGGAATAAAATGACACATATATAATAATCAAATGCTAAGATGCCAAGCATTCACTCGCGATTATTGTTGCAAAATGTCAAATGAACGGTAGCATGTGTGATGTATTATAAAATTAGAAATCAATGAAAATGAAAACGCAGAAGAAAGAAATTACTGTTAAAATTGTCAAGAAAATTTATGAAGGTGCAAATGCGACTTACAGTAAATTAGTAATTATGAAATACATCAGCCGGAAATAAAGCAATGCGCCAGTACAATGTAGACGCTTTTATTGTATTGTTATTCACGCCAACGTTAATGTAGATCTTCATAATTGTATTTTATTAATAATTGGCAAGTTGCAGCACCACCTAATTATTTCTTGGCAGTAAATATGACTTGAAAAACCAATACACACTCACGTTTATTATTTCGCACAGTACTTATTGAACTATTGCACGTATGACACTGTTCATAATTTACAATTCGCGTATAACTGCATTTCGAGAAAGTAATGTTCGACTTATTCAATACTAATTCTTTATGCAATATTTGTTTTGAACTTATGTAAAGGATATGACAATTTTGTATGAGTATGTCGAAGATAAATCAAGTTTTCATTCGGAAGTAGACTGTTGGTTGACTAAACGTTACAGACTCAAAGTCCTAATGATTTTTTGTTCAATTTTGTGATAAGAGACACATGTATCCATACAATTTGTCTTTCAGAAAAGGCAAGGGCGAAACAAGACCGTATAACTTGAGAAACGGGATCTTGGTTGAGTCACTTTTAATCATTCAAATGCCGCGCTGATGCGCTCAAATATGGATTAGATTATAAGATAATACGGCACAGGACAGTTAAATTGCACCAGGATACAATGAGATAGAAAATAAAATAAACAAACTGCATACATAATTCATATATTCCAGGTACAAACTACCAGTATGCGCTCATAGGTTACAGTTCACGCATTATTTGAGCGATTGCTTGCATTGATACCACCGTTGATATAAAACTTGCCAGTACAGCATAAGTTTATATGTATATCCATCTACGAATTAACATATAAATCAATCAGTATATTTAGATGGTGTTCCCATGGTAATATGTTGACTATTTGCATCAGGTAAGTGTGCTAAGTCATGTATAGGAACAAATTCGACAAAGCATATCAAGGTAGTGCTTAATGCAACAAAGGATCCAAGATATTGTTGAACTGCAAATTGGCTGTACATACGGCTGTAATGTTAGAACCATTTCATTTAGAATCAACTCTGGTATACAGCCAAAATGCTTCCGAAATAAATGTATTCAAACTTGACTAATTCTGGGTCAATAAGAACGAAAATGATGCTTACTAGTGTTGATTAGCTCTAGTTTTAAAGCTATGATACTTGGTCATTACATACGACCCAAGACTTGGGAATGTCGAGGGATAAGTGAGGTATAAGGAGAAGTGATCTCAGTTTAAATCAGAAATGACTAAAATAAATCGTTGAATGGATCTATACAGAAATATATGACTGCGTTTGGGCAGTAATTGCTTTTTAAGAAAAACAATGAATGATGCAATCCAAAGCTTGAATTGAGTCATAAATGATTGCATCATGTTATTCCTAGAAGTCATGGATGGTGCAATCATAACTAAGCTTACATCATTCTGCTGAACAAAGTGCCCTATATCAGCTCTAGAAATCATACAGTGTCATGCTCTCTTTTTTGCCAGTGTTTGGTTTTGCAAATGGACACATTTATGTCTAGCCAACGTGATCTGAGATGCCTCGTACTTGCACGTACAATACAGATGCTTTGTGCTATGTTTGTGGTGAAGTGACATTTGCATAACGACAACGCAGTATAGCCACTATGGTTAAGAAAGAATAATTTATTTTGGCTGAAAAATTGGAGATCAGAAGAAGAGGTGGGCCCCATACGTATGCTGACACTCTTGTGCAACAAATCTTCGCCAGTGGTTGAATAGGAAAAGGAAAGTTGTGCCTTTTGCAGTGACCATGATTTGAAGAGAGCCAACATATCATATCAGTAATTGTTACTTCTGCATGGTGCATCCAGTTGGGAAAGGTGTTGCAAATAATAAAAAGTAGACTGTGCATTATCCATACATTCTACCAGCTATACGCCCATTACCTCATGGAGAAGAATCCCGGTTCCTGATACAGCACAAGTATTCCCACTTGCGTCTGATGAAGACGAGAAGGATGATGAAACTTCTAGTCCTGAACCACCAAAGTCACATGAGTCATACTGCCTCCCATACTCCTCATCTGAATCACCCCTCATAACACAAGGTACAATGAATGACCTTGTGAGGGATTGGGAACTATCCAAGAATGTGGCAGACCTGTTTGGCTCCAGACTACAGCACTGTAATCTCCCGAATTGTGATGTTAGGATTTACATGTCGTGTGACCGTCACATGGAGCTTGCCCCATTCTTCTGCATTTAATGTGATCTTGTAGCCGGCAACATAATCTTTGGTTTGATCTCGGCCCTCAACATTATTCATGATCCAGATGTGTGGAGACTGCTCTTTCACTCATCGAAGTCTTAAATATTTTGCAGCATATTGGCAATGTTTTGCCACCACTTCATGTTGGTCATGCAGTCCATATGAAGAAAACCTATGGAGACATGAAACTACTTTTGAGGGGCATAAACTATTACCAACATCAACGGCAACTTTGTATCAATTTGGAAGTTCTTGCTATATTGCTTGGTCTGCATACTGGATACACAAGAGAGGAATAGTCGAGCGAGCGATTCCCACAAGTCAACGGGTTATATTTCAACCTATACAAATATAGTTCAGCTGTCGTTCTTATGTGACTTTTACTGTAAAAAGTAACTTCTCAGCATATTTTCTTGAATTAGAACCAACATTTATCTAAGCAATTAATAGAGAGATAATACTCTATTCACCCATAGCCCGCCTTCATCAACAAAGGAACACTTAAGTTCATACCAAAATATATCTTAATTTTGGTTTTGTCAAAATCCTCCCGCGACAAAAAGTACTTCTGACTCCTAAAGTGTGATTTTATTAAATTTAGATGACCAGGTACATTGTTTTTAATACATCTTGGCTGGGGTATTGGTATGGGGGGGGGGGCCTAATAAACACCAGAAATGACACAGAAGATGAATGGATTAGACTATTTCATGCAACGTATTTGAATATTCAAATTCTATTATGTTCCACTCATCGAATAATTTTATAGGAAATTCGGTACTCGTTCCATCTTTATTCAGACGAATATATCGCTTGCCAGGTGATGACGTATTATTCTCAGATATATATATCTGGCTTGTCATCAAAAATGGTATTAAGCAGTTAGTGTTAGCATTAGTCGGCCTGGTGTCAAGATAATGTAACACGGTGGGACATCATGCTTCATGTCTACGAAATGATGCCCTCGTGCTTGCTATCACTATAAACTTCCATGTTGCAGTCATCGTATCGATATCACTGAAAAGTTGTTAAAGCTACGTTAAAATCCACATTACACAAACACACAATGTTGCCCATATGGCACAAATCACCATATTAAAGTATTGTAAATTATATTGTGACCACAACAACACATCGTGTTATCAATAAAATAACAATATGCACAATGTAGGTAACGTACTTTCTTAATTATAAGACCGAAAGAACGTCTCTAATCAGCGTAAACTATATCAGTACAAAATTTGTAAATGTGATCAGGGTCTAAAGATGGTCTTAAATTAATATGCAAATGCATCCTAGAGTTATTCATAAAGTATTCCTTGTTTTATATCAGTTTTTTTCTCCAGCGATATACGGACAAGAATCACATAACATATTTATAAGCATAAAAGATCGCAGCTTTATTTTAAAAATAACTAATTTACAAAACTTTTCCATAGGATTACAGCTCTGATGTGTGATATGAGACCATTATATCAAGGTCGCATTCAGCGATATCAAGATGGTGACTTATTTCTTATTCCCTATTTCCGGTTGGATAAGGAATAATTAACCAGTTTCTTATTCCCGAGTCAATTCAATTGGTTATAAGTTTCTTTTTGGAGATTAAAAGCCCCTCACGTCATGCATTGATGTTGCTCTAACCCATTTAGAGAAATAAGAGTGTTATTTGGAGCCAGCTATGCAAAGCTGACTAGTAACAAATCACGGACTATATGTAGGAAGAAGTTATGATATTGGTCTGTATACATAATTAGTAATTTGAGATGAGAGTAATTAGTTGTGTTAGGTGTTTGGGTCGTGTCCTGCTGTACATGGCTCGAACTAATAATATTCCAATTCGAAAAGCGTAATAATGACTGAAGTAAACGTGCAATCGTTAAAAAAACATACAAGTGTGAAATTGGAGATTTCTCTTTTGTGGTCATAATTAAGCAGAAAACAGATTGCATACACACTTTTCATGTTTGAACCAAAACTCTAATAAGTTTTAGTTCAACCCCAGTTTGCAAGTCTGATCCCAACAGGACGACACCTTAGGAGAAAATGTTGATAGATTGTATCAAAATTGTGCACTAATTGAACCTATACTAAGAGGATTTTAATTACAATGTCTCTTGGATATCATCTAAATAACAGTAGGATAAAGTAGAATAAATAACGTCGAATTACTTTAGAGAAATGTTTGATTAGGTAAAGTTAGCAGAACCCAACACATGACGTAAGACTTTATATTACATTTGCATTTGGGCAAAAATGTCCCCTCTTTATACAGTTTTTACATAGACCCATCTTTGATATTATAATAAATTTTGGAGAATAAACCATTTGCATATAACTCTCTATTTTAAGGACTTCATAAATTTTAGCGATCACTTGTTTGATTTTGGGAAGTCGGTGTTCTCAGCGCAACTATTTAGCCAAACCTCACACATTGGAGTGTTCTTGAGATTCAATAATGGCATGGTTTAATCTATAGTGAGTTCATGTCAGCTAACCATATATGTCCATTGATATGAGTAGTCCCTATTAAAACCTAACTGTATGGAAAGATTTATCCATGTACATTAATTGTGATGAGTAACTAGTAAATTGTACAATATATTAATTGAGAAGGGATGGTTCTGTTGTCTGAGACAGCACGTGTTGTTCTTGTGATGCTAGATATGGTTCAAGGATACAGGCGAAATGAGGTTTAACAATATAATCTTAAACGCGCATGTAAAATAGTTCCCAGTACTTGGTGTTTGAGTTGTATATCTTCAAGGCGTGAAATACTACCGCAACGTAACGGAAATGTAATAAGGAGAAACAAAGTACTTCTAAAGTTATGGAGTAAATAGCAAAAATAAGGGGCGCCTTAGAGGGTAACCGCTAGCAAAAACACGTAAGTGTTCAGAAACTGTATCAATAGTTTGTACTCATGGAATCCTTACTTAGAGGGTTTTGATTTCAACGCCTCTTATATAGTATCGAAAAGAGGCTCCTTTCTAACAGCAAAACAGTTTAAAGAAAATTCGTCAGGCCGAGTTTGAGAAATTCGCGACTAAATAAAGGAAGTTTAGCAGAACACTTGCCGTACGATTATATCGTACGTTACATTTGAACCAATACGTCCACTTTTTATGCACGAATCCTTCACTCATATATTTTATCTCTAGAAGATAGAGTCCGCCTACAAAGAAAGTCATTTCGAATTTCTTGCAGAGGAAAGAGCGAGACAAGGGGCGCCATGGGGGTACCAGCTATGAAAATGTTAATAAACTGTATTGATATTATTTTACTTATGGAACCCTTAAAGTATTTTGGTTTCAATGCATCATATACATTATCATAAATAAGGCCACTTTCTAACAGCAGAAAAGTTATAAAGAAAATTCGTCAAACTGATTTCGAGAAACTCGATACTACAAACAGGCATTCTAGAAGAACGGTAGCCATAAAAGTCTATTGTACATTTACATTTAGACCATTACGTCCATTCTTTATACATTAACCCTTCAATGACATTTCATCTCTAGGGGATAGAAGCGACCCTCGAAATACGTCCTGATGAATTTCGTGGAGAGGAGTCATCCACGTTACCCCCACCCTACGGGTAACTGCTATATAAAAACACGCAAAATGTGGACCGAATTTACCAATAACTTGAACTACTTTGACAGGGACTTAGATGACTTTATTTTCAACGCCTTTTGGAAACTATCTAGTTTGGGATCAGTTCCAAAAGTAGAAAAAGAATGAAGATAATTAGTCTCCTAGATAAATGAGTTTAGAACAACACGTCTTTGGAAGATTATATCTTACGTATACAGTTGGGACATCACGTGCCCTCTTTACAGAGTTTTGAGATGGATCCTTATTTGATATGTATCTCTCAGGGATGGAGTCTACATACGAAGGAAGTACTAATGAATTCCCTGAAGAGCAATCAGCGACATAAGGGTAAACATTCGGGTTCAGATATGAGCAACACGCAGAATGTGCGCTAATTATATCAATATATATTTACTAATTGAACTCCTACTCTGAGCATTTTTATTTTAACGCCTCTCCGGGAATGTATAGCTAAGTATGTGTTCCAACTATAGAAAAAGTCTATAGAATATGTGTTGAACCAATTTCAAGAATGTTTCGACTAGATAAACGGGTTGGATAGAACGCATGCAGTCAGAAGGTTCATATATATTTTTTTACATAGACCCGTCATTAACATTTTGTCTCTAGCGGTGAGCTTCGACCACCGGCACATTTCCTTAACAGGAATCACTGCATTAATGGGCACCCTATGAGTACCTGGTCTGAAGAACACACTCAATGTACATCTAATATATCAATAATTTGTACAAATGTGACCTCTAATTACAAGAATTTTGATTTCAAAGCATATTTGACAGTATCTAGCTCAGGATATGTTGCAACCTTAGAAAAACATAACGAAATGTTCGTCGAGCCGCTTTCGATAAATACACCGCTATATAAATGTGGCCGGGTACAGAACATGCAGTGATAATATTATATCTTACGTATACAGTTGGGCCCTTACGTTCCCCTTTAAACATCTTTGACATGGTCCCTCTTTGATATTTTATATATATGAAATTGAGTCTTCCAAGAAAGGATGTCCTTAAAAATTTCTTCGAGAGGAATCAGCGAAAAATGTTGCGGATTTTCTTTAAGAGATATGCAAAACACAGATTAAGCATACATTATCTCAATATGTTGTACTAATTGTACCACTACTTAGATAATTATGATTTCGGAATCTCCTGGAAAGTATCAATTTAGGGTCCCGCTTTAACAGTAGAACACATTTAAGGACAATTTTCGAGGCGATTTCAATAAATCCAGAGCTCAATATGCGATCGTTATAACGATGACGACTAGAAGATTTCATCTTCTTTCCTCCTCTATGTCGTACGGTTATCGCCTAAATGACCTCGTGATCGATCTTTCTTTTGAAAGATTGTACATATGGATATATTTGACACCTACAAGATGCATCGACAGCAATGATCGAGAACAATTGTATAAATAGGAAGGTCGTTATGGATATCCTCAGCATTGAAGCGTTCCATCCCTTTAGCATATTTTATATTTTTATATATACAGGGATCATTAAATATCTTAATAAAGAGTTTCACATTGGTCCTTCTTGAGATTTTATGGCTGAGAATATGTTGAAACCATTAAATACATGTATGAATTAGTAAAATGGGGGGGGGGGGCGGCTATTTATGGGTATCTTATATATAAAATACGTTCAATGGCTATCGATTGTATCACTATTTTATATCTACATATACTGTTTTTTGAGATCTTTGATTTCAGTGCCTCTTGGAGAATTTCTGTCTATGGATCCGTTCCATTACTGGATAGATTTGTTGAAAATTTATGGAACCAATTTATAGAGATATGGAGCTCAATATATGTTACGTGTACAAGGAATATAAGGAGATCACATCTTCAGACCTTCTCTTGCGGTGGAGACTTTAAACCGGCTTTCAAGCTCCAGCAACAACACAACTTGATGTACACCCATAGCACATACATGCGTGTGATGCCATACAAAAAGACATTTTGAAGTCCTCGCCCTCGGACTATTGGAGAAACTCGCAGCCTGAAAGATTGGCCGGGTTGACAGGATACGGTCCAGCTGTGGCGTCGGATAATGGTGAGGACTACATTGGACATGCGCATACTGATGGTCAGCGAAGCGATTGTCGGTATCTTTTTCGATTCCTTTATTTGCTTGTCTCACGTCCTTGGCTATTGCTGCCAGGGCGGCGGTGACCGCGGAGTATTTAGTTATCGTCAAGGCCGCCAATATGCGCTTGAAATCGGCTGGCCCTAAAGCCTTCAATAACATCACTAGAGGCAAGGGCCTGGGGCGCCGGCAAGCACATCTCCATCTTTAATCAGCTCCAACTCCCCCAATCCGAAAACACATGGTTTTGGCTCGTGGGAATGCTCGTATGCATCCGCTTTGTCCGCGGAGTCGGCTACTACTCTCTGTTCAGAAAACGTATGACAAGACCTTTGCGTGCGAGAACGACCTGAAGATAGGTGTGCCGATCAAGACGGAGTTGTTTCTGTGTAGCTGTTAATTGAAACAGGCCGGATCACACCATGTAGACCTTGCCGGTGGACAGCTTCAGACGCTCGCAGAGATACAGACGACGCCCTCCTAAGCGCACATCGCCAAGTACGTGAGAAATGTAGATATATTGAATTGCACAGATCGGTTCGTTGCCATATACATGAGTGATCTTATTGTGTTCATCGAGACCGCCAGTTGACCAAAATTCTCTGACATAGCTTTTTTCACACTCTGGCGCAGTGGCGTAGTCAAGGTTGTATAAAGAGTAGACGGAACGGCCCAAATGTAAACATAAGATATAATCGTACGTCATGTGTTCTGCTTCCTTTATATCGTCGCGAGTGTCCCAAATCGGATCGACGAAGTTTCTTTAAACCTTTTCTGCTGTTAGAATGGGACGTTATTTCGACATTGTACAATAAGGCGTTGAAATCAAAATCCTCTAAGTAAGGGTTCCATAAGTACAAAGTATTGATACAGTTTATTAGCACTTACCTACCCCCTAAGGCGCCCCTATTGTGCTGTTTCGTCTCCACGAAATTCATCAGGACTTCTTTTGTAGGTTGAAAGGATGTTCTTACTGCATGTGCCTTACGCGACCTCCATCTAGCCGTAGATTTCTCGAAGTTACTTCGTTGAATTTTTAAAAAACTTTTTCTACTGTCAAAATGTGTACCTAGTTAGATACTAAACAAGAGACGTTATAATCAAAATCATCTTACCAAGTGTGCAATTAGTACAACCTATCGATACAATATATTAACATTTGCGTTTTGTTATTGTGTTTGTTGGAGGTTTGCGGGTAATACCAAGTACCCAGAGGGCGTCACTTATTTTGCTGTTTCCCGATGACGAACTTCGTCAGGACATTTTTTTTGTGGATGGACCTCTATCCCCTAGTGATAAAGTGTCAAACAAGGGTCTACGTCCTGTGTTAAGTGCATTGGAAGTCCAGTGACATGACATATATTTGCCACTGCAGTGCAGTAAAGAATGTCTTTTTGAAATTCATTTTAAATGTTTCTATTTGGGGCAAGATTTCATAAAATGTCTGACCAACGAAAATGTGAAGCACAGAAAAGGGCCACTGCAAAATATGTATATGTAATCAAGCTACTTGAGTATGCATGCTGTGCCAAGTCTAACCATCAAGCTACATGACTACGCATGCTGTGCCAAATCTAAGCATCAAGCTATATGAATATGCATGCAGTGCCAAGTCTAACCAAGCTACATGACTACAATTATTGCACCTAGTTTATCAATCATGCTAGATGACTACGCATGATTTGCCAAATCTAATCATCAATCTAAATCACTAATTCCTACGCCAAGTTTATAAATCAAGCTTGATGACTATAAATGCTGTACCAAGTCTAGCCATCAAGCTACATGAATACGATTACTACGCCTAGTTTACCCATCAAGCTAGATGACTATGAATGCTGTGCCAAGCATAACCATCAAGCTACATGAATACGATTACTACGCCTACTTTATCCATCAAGCTAGATGAATATGAATGCTGTACCAAGTCAAAGCAATATGGTACATGATTATGATTAGCATGCCTTGTTTACCTATTAATTGCATGATGTGCCTAATTTAATGATGATATCTTACTTACTGTGACGCCCCATGATAATGACGGTTAGGTCTGATCACCTTTAAATGTGAGAGAGATGATGAAATGTGTGAAGAACTTAAATTCTGAAGAACACGTCCAATATTGTTGGAAATAATGGGTGGGGTTGTGACATGGAAGATAAAGAAGAGATATAAAATTGCTAAAAATGAACTGGCTACTGAATTTGTTATACCCATGAATTCTATTGAACTACACCAGTTTGATGTTTTATTTGCTAATTAATTTATTTATATTTAAAATCCAATTTGCAATAGAGAAGTTGGTTAAATACATTTAATTTGTTAAATACGAACTATTCTTTTCATGTGTTAGAAACATCGCCTGTAACCTATCATATAAACCGGAGTTGAGTATGTGGATATGCTATGGAAATGGTTTTTATTAAGGTCAGATAGATTATTAACCATTCTATCTAATCATATCTCATGCAATAACTTACTTGGAATGTTTTGCTAATGCTATGAAAAAATTGCAATAAAAGCAGAATTTGGAGTATGAAATATATTGCAAATAGCTGAGTTTTGATTTTTCCTTTCATCAGCAATTATTCTAGTTATGTCCTTGGGCTGAGAGATTTTTAATTTTTGAGTCAAAACATTTTTGTTTAGGGAAGGGGTAAAATCTAACATTATCTCGTCCAAGTCAGCATGGCTTTTATCATGACAAGGAAAAACAAAGACATGACTGACTATGTGCCAGAACATTAAATTCAGGATTATCTCGCCTGTTAGAACTGACACATGCATCCGTTTAATTAATTGTCCACCTTTATCTAACAATATTAATGTCAACACAGTGTTTCGTGAGGGAGAGATACAGTACCTAAATGTTTAAAGATCATAAAAGGCACTGAAAATATTTGTCATTCAAAATACAAAAATTGTATATCAACGTTTAATTAGAATTGTCTTGTTTTAACCTGTACTAGTTTCTAACATTTAAGGAATGTAGAAATATAACTGAGTGAATATATACTTTTGACCTGCTTTCACTACTTTCTTTCCTGAAGGGTTAATTTTCAGAAACAGTCATGTGCAGGTGTGTAATTTGATGACCTAACCTACTATTAGTCTCTCTACATTTATAAGTATTATATTTAAAGAACTAATGACACAGCTAGGAAACTTTTGTAATGAAATTTAAGTGTCATATTAGTAGTGGTCTACAGAGATCAGCAATATTGGGGTCAACTGCTAATAAAACCTCATTTCCATAATTATTGATTGTAACTGATTTTGGAGACATGAAAATTGATATGTATTACAAATAGTCTGGGTTCGTAAATACAATCAATTTAAAGGTGAAATAGAGAATTAAAGTTTTAATTGTAATATATCGAATATAGTTTCATATTGATATCACCCCTTAATTCCATGAAAAGTTAAGCTATATGACGATGCATGTTTGTTCCAGTTTGCAGTTATCTTTCTCTTCCTTGTTCTCATGACTGACACGACCGAGTTCAAGTTAGAGCATTTTTAAATATGGCAGTTGTATGAAAATGTATCTGTAATTTAAGTCTGAAGAATAGGGCGAATGATTCAAATGATAAAAACAAGGGATGGGGGGTGGGTGGGTGGGCCAAATTAAAGATAAAGGTACAAAGGAATCTTAAATGAACTGGTGTCTCTGATGAATTTACTGGATCCACGTGTTCTTGAATCTTTATTTGTTTATGTATGCATTAGTTATCACGTTTGAATATATTTTATTTCATTTGCAAACAACGATTTATAACACATCATACTGTATTTTTTATATTTGACAAGGCATAAAAACTTGAATACCATAGCCTTTTTCATATACAACTTTTATAAAAAGATTGGAAGGAATTGTAGTTAGTTAAAATATGTTTGGTTTGTTTTAGTAATAATTGTACGTTTTATTACAAGCCATAACGTATGCAATACATGTGGATTGAGATATACCAGACCAATTATTTGATGGAAATGGGTCAATACGGCCAGACATATGACTAACCAATTTATCTAATTATACATCTTGTTATAAAATAATTATAATTCTCGACCACCTTGAATTATTTTTTGTTAGGTTCGAATTGCAATATGTCTATAGTGTACGTAAGATAAATGGTGTAAATAGCTGATCTTCAACATAAACTAGTCTAGTTCAAATCTTGGGCTTACACATTTTGGTATTAGGGTCAAAACGTCCTTGTAATGTTAATGGGTAAAATCAAAGATTATCTGATCCAACTTGGCATGTCCCTTGTAATGACAACAATAAACAAATACATGGCTGACTATGTGTCAAAAGATTAAATCCTGCAATAACTAAGTAATTTGAACTGAAACACTGACATCTTGGAATAAATTACCCTCTCTTATGTAACCAATGTGATACAAACAGCATGTTTTATGAGGGCAATACTGTATTTCAATATTTTAAGCCCACAAAAAGCACTGGTAGGTTGCATAATTCCAAATATAAAAACTGAATATATATATCAGTGAAATTAGAATTGTCTTTTCTTCACATGTATCATATTAGAACATCTACAAAATATAGAAATACAAGTGACTTACGTGTTTCTCTTCCTTTGCTTCTTTCTCTCCTACTGTGTTTCTTTTCCTAAACAATCATGTGCAGGTGTGTGCCATAGTAATGTATCCTATTTTGCGCCTCACACATATTTTCTAACTATTCTATTTGCAGTTATAATGACATGACTAGGAAGGGTTAGTAACAGGTAGTACTTTTAATAAGTGGTAGTGGTATACAGAGATTGGTCATGTGGAGGTTGGCTACCAATAAAGCCTAATTCCCAAAATTATTGATTGTAATTGATTTAAGAGTTTTGAAAAGCGATATATATATATATATATATATATATATATATATATATATATATATATATATATATATATATGATGAACTAAAATGTGAAATAGAGAACTAAAGTGTTATTTATTAATATACATGATATATTAATACTGACAACACCTCTGTATGCCCCGGATGATGATACCTGTCATGTCCATTGTGCTGCATGATATTGAGGGACAGGTCAGGGCACTTTAAACACGAGACGCATATGATGTGGCTGGAGTTTAACTCTGAAGAATACATGATGAAAAGTTATAGATATAGCGTGATGGGGGAGAGAAATCAAGTATAAATGGTGTCTGTTTTGTATTTTTAATATAGCTTGTACAAATGTTCAGTCATATTGCTTTGGTTTCAGCGGTGTGACAGTCTATAGTGATGGCTAGTTGTGGGGCATTATGCCACTGCAGACATGTAGCATCATGTCCCACCCAGTCACATTATCCTGATACCATGCTGACTAGTCCTAACACTAACCTTTTAATGTTGAACGCCAATGGAGACAGTTCTTAGTACCATTTTTGTATGACTTGACAGGGTTTTTATCCCTCGACCTGCCACATCGAAGGCGGTTGCTCTAATCATTCGGCCAATTATAAATATTAAAATAGATATAAATGCAACAAATGAACTCTAACACATGAAATAAATTTATTTTCATCATGTATTCTTGTAACCTGCTCTGATTTTGTTTTTGATGGGTCTGATCTATCTTCATATATTTATTCATTAATTTGTTTATTTTTACCTCCTTTGCAAACCAGGTTTTATCCCAAATGTGTTTTACTGATAATACATGAGCACATACACAATTGAATATCATGGTAATTTTGATATTGGACTTTTAAGAAAAAACATAACGGAAGTGAAGTTAGTCACAATATACCAAGTTTGTTCAGTACTAATTTAGCTTTTTCTTAGAGGCAATTATGTATGCAGAAAGACGGGGTTACGATATGTCGGTATGGAATGACCATACATATGATTAACCAACCAATAGCTCTACCTAATTATACATCTAGTTATAATATACTTATAGTTAATTACCACCCAATATTTTATGACAGGTTCAAATTCCAATATCAGAATTTAAAGTAAGTTAATATTTTTAGTGTAATAATGTCGGACAACACGAAGACTATCTAGGGTGTTCTTGTACTAATGAGAGTCAGTGACTAACAAGCTTTTGCAGCCTGTCCGCTCAACTGTTTGTACCAAGTCTTAGTTATTTTTTAATTTAATTATCATTTCAGTACATCCAATGAAAAGCTATAACTAGTAGTGCGTGCCTTTTGAAGGTGTCTGGCATGCGATCTTTGGCACACGTGCCTTAGTTTGCCGACACCTTCATAGGCGCACTTAGTGCGACAATACGTCCTTTTGTATTCAAATAGACGGGTTAGTAAGTATTGTGCCGCAGCAAGGATGATTGTGGCATTGGTGCATTTTCTATAGTAATGACCGTCTTATACCTACAGTTACTATGCGTCTACCTGATCAACGTTTATTGCAGATTTTCACCCAAGACGACCATACTGGATTGCAGTCAAATATTAAAGTTATGATTTTAAGAACATTCTTTATCGAATGCAATGGCGTTGAAATATAGGTACCGATATATATTATAAAGTACAATTTGTCTCGTTCAAAATGTATTCGTTAAAAATTGAAAGCGTTTCCGAAGCATATTACTTTGTAATATGTACCATTTCGCCCAAATACAAGAATTTAACATCTAATGAGTTAAGTTTGGCATTTGAGACGCAAACAATAATAAAATACAAGTTTCGTGTATAGCCACAAAATAGATTGTTATATGTGCCTCGTAAACTGATTTATTTCGTTGGTGCATAATATATAACCTTTTATTAATATACAACCTTAAGTGAAAACGTTGGGCAAATAGAATTCTGTTTTAAGCATTTGAATAACATATTCGAACAACGTTTTAGGTAATAAAAGAGATCTACCCTTGGACGTATCAGCTGTGTCGCTCTTCTTTTTTTATTGGTTTCGTTTTTAATTCTAAGAATTAATTGGAGTTAGCCTGTCAAAGTCTCATATTCCCAAAGTGGTTGAGGCTAATGTTGAATAAATGTCACACCATTGCAGATACGACAGCATAATGCATTATATAAAACTTGTAGTGACTTATAGCCCGCTACATTTGATTCTTATTGCTTTAAAGTCCAACGCGTTTAACATCTGAGCATGTCAAGCGACCTAAATATGAAGAATAGCTCGATAATTGTAATCACTAATGCTTTAGCTGTACTTTCAAACGTGTTAGTTTCCAACCGCTAATTCGTCGCTTCTTTGACATGGGGTGTCTGCATTACTTGGTTCCACATAAGTAATCGCTACAAACATCCTTACTCTGAACATCATAACGATATACTGGAATTTGTCAGTTTGGCTATCTCGACAGTGGCGATGAACATGGTAAATTAGTAAGAACACAATCCAATGAGATGAACATAAGGGAAAGCACAACAACAACTATGTTTAACAAATTACCCTATTTTACAATGAGTACCCATACGAATCGTGCAAATTGTCATTGAATAAATTTGTATGACCATTTTGTTGGCGGGTTGTGTATTCAGCGTCGCTCTTACCGTGTACAATGAATAATTGTAGTAGTAGTAGAAGCTGTAGATGTAAAGTAAGTGTGTCGGTGTACCTAGTGACATGTATGCCTTATCATGTACAAAACACATGGCCGTGAACGACATACATCTCTCCCAGGGTAACACTTTAAGTCTGCACAATACATTCCTGATAAGACTAAATATCTGGCTGGGTTAGGTCAACTTCTTTGCTGCGACTAGTAGCTGTGTAATACACTTGCAACTTTCTCTGCATTGATTGGTCTTTTATTTTATTACAACAAGACGTGTGCCTGACGAGGTTATGCAAGTAGCATATAGAACGCAGCGGATTAGTTTGTTCAAGACACTTGCAATGCAAAGGATTTATAGACGTAAGTATCAGTCTCTGTATATGATTTTAAAACAAAGTGCATGCCTTTGGTATGGTTTATTTTTAAGATCAATATCAGACTTATTACTTGAATTTACAGGTGTGTGAATGTCTATGGGGTCAATTGATGATGATATACATTACTAGGTATCGGCAAATCAGTATATGACACTCTGAGACCGGCAACATTAATATTGCATTATATTCATTAACGCAATTAACTGCATCTTTGTTTTGCAACATTAGAGTTATTACGATAATCCGTGATGAATCAATGGTTAGCGAGACGACCTCTTGATGAGAAGGGTTCACGGTCGAATCCTGCACTGTCCGAACACGTAATTCAGACTGAATTCTTTCGATATAGCAGATTTTAACAGAAACAAATCGTACAGTAAAAACTATAATATAGGCAATGAAAGGAATCTTGAAAGATTCTAGAAGTCTAACTGATCGGTCTATTCATCATATCACTTTATCAGGTGTAGGAAGTAAATGGGAGAACAAATGACAATTATGAAATGTATGCCAAAGCCAGGTACTTTATTTAGGTGTTTGTTAGTTGTAGATGACATTCCTTTGGTAGAAGATTATTGACTTTACACACCTTTTCACTCTTGAAGTAGTCAGATTGTAGACATTATTAATTGGAAAGCAATTATGTTCATTTCCTACCAATTTCACGTATTTTTAAATGACATTTACATGCTCTATTTCATGCAATTCGACATACTTTGTAACAACGTATCATCTTGAGTGAACAAATCTATTTCTTAAGGTTAATTAATCTTAAATACGGAACTGGACAATCCTATGTTGAATTTGCCCGGGAAAATAAACATATATTTGATAATAGTTGTTCAGGCAAGACTGTTGCTAAATAATATGATAACTTTAGACAGACCATATGAATGGAAGAGTCCAAGAATTCCATCAATAGTAATGACAGGACCAATCTTGATAAGATCAATATGGAAACTTTGTAAAATGCTACTCGTTCAGAAGCTGGTCATTCGTTGACTCAAAATGTTTCATTCGTCAATAAATTGTCCTCCCCAGCAGTGTTTATATTGGTAAAGAACCATTTCATTCACTAAACGGGTACTTCCAAATCTACCTTTTGATAATACTAATCAGACGCCTAAATCAAACCCTTTCTGCAGTAATTGAAAGAAGTAGCGGAAACATTGTATGATTCTTATAGATTGATTAATAAGAGGCATATAAAGCTATTACACATGTCTTTATTTCTATGAAATGATTGCTACATTTTTGTATTGAAATAAATACATTTGTTGGGTCCAACATTTGTCTAATTGTAGTATGTACAATTATGAACCATCTTTTCGAAAGGAAACGTACCAATTGTTGTTAATTCTCCAAGCGTATCCCTGTTAAAATATTACCAGATGCATGAACATCTCTGGTTTTACATATAATGTACTTAGCCTTTGAATGAAACGTCTTCTTCTAGTTAATGTATACTTGTTATCATGGATTATGATGTATCTTTGTTAACTGTGTTCTGCACTGTGTCATTTGTAATCATATTTAGTCACATAACCTGTAACTGTGGTAGCATTGGCTTCTTGACCTATGTTTCTTTTGTGAAAAATGCGTCGTTATGAGATAACTGAGATCACCTGATATATCCTGTGTTGCCGAATGATCAGTGAACATAAAACTACATCACAGACCCACCAATGAGACGCTTCGGAAAACACGAGTGTTATAGTAATATAAAACTAAAACTATAATTCAGACGTTGCATCACTAGTCATAATCATGCATACTATCTCGAAAATTTTCTTTTAAAAATCCATTTCTCTTATACTCGACCAATTTAATAAAACAACGTCAAATAAATCATAACTACGATGAAGTATTGACTTCAAGGTTGTTCCATCGTTTCTGATAACAGTGCAGAAAATGCACATTTAACTTGTCATGCGGCTTGGGTATGTTTGTGTTTGCTTATATCCACCCGTGATCTTTCGTTGTAAGTTTCGTTTGTCACGGGAATGTTCACACATTTGAAGTCTGCTTGAATAAACTACGGGACTTTCTTCCTTTGTTGCACCGCTGTAAATGTCTGAACTATCTTGCCAGTTTTAGGCCTAATCATATATAGCGACTTTGTGTCGACAGTCATGTTGGTGAAACAGCTGGAGGAGGACGTGCTGTAAATGCATTCATGCACCGTATGAATAGTAGTTTTAGTTTTCTCCCAGTGTATTTCTTATATACAAAATCAAGGTTAGCATGCAGCCGAAATGTTCGGCTTTGAACATGTGTTGATAGTAGTATCGGCGGAAGTTCATTGCTCGGAAAAAAGCAGATTGACAATGTTCAGACTGAGTTTTTGCAAAGTATTGAAGTTCGGATCCTGTACAAGAAATTATGTTACCAAACTTGAACTTGCCTAGGTGCTCTTTGTGTTTTTGAAGCTGATCTGTATTATTCCTCGCACAGTGCAGCTCGGATAAGATCGACCATTCAAAGCAAATGTTGTCATCGTTTCTCATGGTCCACGTTTGCTTCGGCAAATTTGATTAATCGGCTTTACTCCGGTATGACACTGTCGATCGCTGTTGCCACCACGCGAAGCGATCCAATGTGATTTTCAATATTCCTAAAAGTATATTCTGCCTTGGTGTAAGCTTTTGCATCGATGGTTTTCCAATGCTATTAAAGTGTTTCTTTGCGCAACTTTATTTAATTGCTTGATCTTTTCCATTTTTGTCTTATCTCCTCATTTTAATAATGTTGTAATGTTGTACATGTATAACGAGGATATAATTTGGATTATAATAGATGATAGGAGTTCTTGAAGTCCATGTAAAATATAAATGTGTTATGGTAATTCAAAACAGTAAACCAGGATTTTGCAAACAGAAATCTCTTCATTTTTAGAATCATGTCAAACTTCCTTTACAAAGCCGACTAGAATTTGCATCAGTTCGGTATCGCTCCAAATGTGGGAAGATAATCCATCACTGAAGGCTTCGCCAACTTGAATGATTCCATCCTTTACAAATTGATTTCAACACCATACAACGTTTTGGGGAACTTGCATATGTCCGGTATGGTTTTGCTTCATGTTTTTGGAACGATTCGAATGTTAACCACCATTTAGGCATCACATTTTAGATTCGCTCGAATCATTGTTGCGATGTTGACAATAACGTTTTTACATATAATGCTATAAGCTTACTCTGCCTACTCTAATCTCATTGATATACTAGCACCAACTAATAACTTTTTCAGCAACAACACTCCTCTGTCAGCCTCGCTGTGGAGATTCGATTACGATATCAGAACTGAATTTAAGCTTGTGTGCTCTTGTATAGTTTTTAAACGTCAGTTCGATAGCCAACAAAATCCTCCGTCGGATGTCATCATTGGTCGAGTTTATCTCGTTAGCGCCCGCGAATAATCCAACAACGTATTAGGTGCATTCTCTGCGGCTCGCTACTAAAAACACAAGCGAGTTATTCACATCGAAAATTTCAAGAAAAGTCGCAGATGCATTAAAACTTATGCAGGAAATATAAGCATACACTTCCAGTAATATACTCAATATTTATTGTTGGTGTTTCATTGGAAGGAAACTATAGTTTTACGAAAGTTATGATAATATAGAATATGAACTGCAATAGTAATAATGATGTACAAATCATCATAGTCTTCATGATATTATAAACATACTTATATCCTATCTTGTCACAAATGGTGTTAAACCGAACAACAACAACACTAAGCGCGAGAAAACTGTCGAGCTGCAGCGTGCAGTGAAGCGGTCCACAATATTTATTACAAATATAAAATTCCTGAACCTCTGTAACACACTGGGGTGATATTTTAAAGTTAAATATGGTGGACCGCCCAGGGGTCCAAGTGGTAAGGGCGTCCGCCTCGGATGCGGGAGGTCGTGGGTTCGATCCCCAGCCGAGTCATACCAAAGACTTACACAAATGGTACTAACAGCTACATCGCTTGGCGCTCAGCATTAAGAGGTTAGTGTTAGGACTGGTCGGCCTGGTGTCAGGATAATGTGAATGGGAGGGATATCATGCTACATGTCTGGGCATGATGCCCCAGTGCTAGACATCACTATAAACTGTCACACTGCAGACATCGTAGTGATATTACTGAACAATTGTTACAGCTACATTAAAAATTAAAATCAAAATCCACACACACACATCTACATATGGTTTGTCTGCATCACTCGCTAGCTAAGAAATATTAAAAGTAATTTCCTTTAGGAAACACGTGTTCAAAGTTGATTTAAGTGTTCATAAAGCCTAATCAGGTCATTTATGTCAGATGAGTGATTTATTTATCGTAGATTTTGTTAGATGGATCGATATTGAATAAGAACAAAGTCGTGTTTCTGCCGATCGCCTCGCATCCATCCACTATATCACCTATCTGTAAAGTATATAAGTGATTAAATAAGTGTTATTGCCTAAGGCAGCTATGCAATTAAAGATTAAGTGTCGATAAAGACATATTATAACCTAAATGACTTAAATGTTTCGTGGGAATTTCAGCTGAACGTTATGAGCATACATACATCGATTTACACGATATATGTATCGGAAGATGACAGACTGAATTCGTATTAACAGCAAGCATTGGTTGTGTATATACAAGGCATGATGTGAAGTTTTAAGTACACATAGGACCACTATAAACGTGTCGAACATGTTTTATCCTTGTATGAATCGGGATATCGATCGTATCAATCGTTCAATATATGGAGCATATTACATCCCATGCGGCTAAAGATCATGCCAATATAACTGATAAGATAGATGGCTTGTTAACACAATCCAACAAACATTCTTACGATCTGGTTTTCGTTCTGTTTACAAATCATGTAGTAGAAATAAACTAACGCGAGTCATAAATGAGGTGACTAAGGAGAGATTGGGATGGGATAAAACCCCATACCTATATTTGTTTTTAAAAAAGTGTTCATTAGTTAATCTCCAATACTGGTAAAATATTTGATAGATCAATCTCCTATATCATTTTATAACCAACTGGAATTGAATAAATATAAAATGGAAACAAATTTGTTAAGGGATGTCTTTCTGTGTGTAATTTCTACCGATGTTAATATCTCACTTTGAACAAAATCAAAAAGTATTATATTTAAATCTAACGTGTCTTTTACTTTGCTTAAGATAGTCTATTACATATGAATATGGTATCAAGCTAATTACCTGCATACATGTTTACTGTAACATAAATCACTAGCTTGAGGCTGAAACGGACGTGACAATAAAGAGACCTGATTACCTATTGATGCGGCTTCGAATCGTTTTCCGTGAATTTCATGTTATATCGTTTATTAGTGGTGGTGGCAAAAATAGTGGAACGGAATTTAGAACAGATTCATTCTAAATATGCCTTAGGTTCGTTTATATACTTCATGAGTAAGAAGCACACCAAATGTTGTGTTCTTTTTACTTGGAAAAATGCATCACAATTTTATGTTGATGTTCTCACAACACTGTGTCATTTACTTCCAGATGCTCTTAGCAAACGGTTATAAGGAAAATGAATAAGAAAGTATGATTAAAACATTCTTGATGAAATGGAATATAAAATATATGGCTGTGACATTCGTAATGAAAATTGATACAAATATTATATGCAAATGACAATCTTAATGAAAATAAAAAAGTCAATATATGGCTCCAATTTTGTTCACAACAACGCAAAGAAGAATATACCTGGAATAATTCTGTGTACACGATAGCAAAGAATTAAGGGCTAGGAAGAGTTTTCCACATTTCAACTGTCAACAAGAGTCACAATAGTTGTCCGTCTTTGGTGAGGTCATGTGTGGCTGATATGGAGAAAAGGGGGATTTCCTCTTACGAAAGTAGTTGTTGCAAACACGTCTGTTCTCCACACTTTGATGGTTATTTTTGCAAAGAGGCAGTCCGTTATTGGTGTCCCTACTGAAGTAGAAAGGACTAAGGAGGTTTAATGTGTATCTTGTCACGAGTAATCTGTTCATCACCCTGACTGAAATTCCCCGTGCAGCTGTATGCACTTAGAGAACAGCATCAACCCCAAGACAGTGTCCCTTAATACATTACTTCTTTCATTCGGCAAGGACGTGTTGGCTATATATCCTCAGGAGGAGGGAAGACACGTCTCAGAATCTTCCGTGTTCATATATGTATTGGTTACTCAGAAACTGCCGTGTTCGTCTAAATTTTCCTTACTCAGGAAGTACCGTATGCATATATGTATTCGTTACTCAAAACCTGCCTTACACATATATGGACTCGTTTCCCAGTCAATGCTGTATTTACCTAAGTATACGTGACTCAGACAATGATAATCATCTGTGTATTAGTATATGGCATTTAGTTTCGTCTCAGCGAATTTAAGTCATAACGAATGCTATGATTGCAATTCCTGAAAAAATAAATCATATTCCTATCTATTTCATGCAGGTATATCTCGATGAAAGGTTGTTCAAGTTTGCGTTTCTGGCTAGTAAGCGGCTACCCCCATGCCGACATCAAATGTTGTCGGCGAATTCCAACTTTTCGATAGGGAATCCGCTCTGACCCTACACCCCAACATAAATGCCCAAATTTCAAAAATGGGTGGCAAGGGTCAGATGAAATCAGGACTACTGATAGATTAGATTAAATATAGATCCATATAATCTATATACTTTATTTATAAATTGAAGGTGCGGCAACAATCTTTTTTTGGCCGATTAGTTTAAAGCGCTCCTCGTTACGGATCACTGCCATCTCACCTCTGTCTGCATCGGTTCGAGTCTCGGATTCAGCCAACGTGTGTATGTGAGAAAGCTTGTCAATATCTATTCGTGGGTCTTTTGTTCTTTCCGTGGTTTTCCGGGGGTCTTCCTCCACCATTAATACTGGCCACCATGTATAGCCTCTAGTGTGCATAGAAATGGCGTTAAACCCCATAACACCAACAAAAACAACAGCACCAAGCGCGAGAAATCTGTCAGCCGCAGTGTGCAACATATTGCAACTTACAAAAGCATTTAAAAATTTAAAATTGACTAATACTGATCGTTTGATGCATTTGCTGTCTTGGCTAAATGCTTATGATTCCTTTTTACAGTTGAAAGTAATAATGTTTTACATGGTTTTATGAGCCTGATTGTAAACCACATATCTCTTAAACCATACTGTAAACTGCATATATTATGTTTTGAAATTACTTGCGGTTCTCAGGTTACTTGCCGTTGCTCAAACAATATGAAATATAGTTTAAAAATTAACTTTGAAATTTCCCTCCAGTGTGTTAAAGAGGTTCAGGAATTTTATATTTATAATACGTATGACCTGTCTGTACCACTTGCTACCTAAGAAATAATACCAGAAATTTCGTTTAGGAAACACGAGTTGAAAGTTTATCTAAGTGTTCATATAGCCTAATCACGTCATTTATGTCTGATGAGTGATTTATTTTATCGTAAATTTTGTTAGATGGATCGTTATGCAATAAGAACAAAGCCGTGTTTCTGTCGATCGCATCGCATCCATCCATTACGTTTATGGAATTGATTTACTCCCCCTGTACCAAACTGAACGTTATGTCTAATATAGTAGATACATATATATATAACAGTCGCCTGAAGCAAATCAATTTGTGACCTTATGATACCGAAATGCGAACTCTGCCGTGGGTGGTTTGGCTCTTTGCATCCGTTGCCTGCAGCTTTGACTCAGTATCAATAAAACTGGATGGGTATGTAATTTAAAATATTACCTTTTCTCACCTTTTTCATTTAATTGAATCGTATGTTTTAAATGTAAATATCACCATAACAACTTTATATTAATGGGTTCGCCTTCAGACCCAATATCAACAAATCATTTGAATTGTGGTATACACCAGGTGCATACAACTTTTCCATAGTCGAAATTGTTAACTTTTCAAATCGACCTCAAAATTACATCACATATCTGTAAAGTATGTAAGTGATTAAAAAAGTGTTACTGTCAAAAGCAGAATTGCAGTTAAAGATTAAGTGGCGATAAAGACATATTAAAACCTAAATGACTTAAATGTTTGCTGGGAATTTCAGCTGAACGTTATGAGTATACATACATCGATTTACACGATGTATGTATCGGAAGATGACAGACTGAATTAGTATTAACAGCAAGCATTGGTTGTTTAGATACAGGGTATGATGTGAAGTTGTAAGTACATATAGGACCTCTATACACGTGTCGAACATGTTTTATCCTTTATGAATCGGGATATCTATCATATCAATCGTTCAATATATGGAGCATATTACATCACATGCGGCTGAAGATGATGGCACGTAAGACAGATGCCGTGTTAACACTATCCAACAAACTTTCTTACGATCTGGTTCTCGGTCTGTTCGCAATTCATGTAGTAGAAATAAACTGAGTCATAAATAAGATTACTAGAGAGAGGTTGGGGTGGGATAAAACCCCATACGCATATTGTTTTTCAAAAAAGTGTTCATTAGTTAATCTATAATACTGGTAAAATATTTGATAAATCGATCTCCTATATCATTGTATAAATAAGTGGAATTGATGAAATATAAAATGTAAACAAATGTGTTAAGGGATGTCTTTCTATGTGTAATATCTACCGATGTTAATATCTCACTTTGAACAAAATCAAAAAGTATTGTTCTTAAATCTTACGTGTCTTTTAGTTTGCTTAAGATGGTCTATTGCATGTGTATATGGTATCAAGCTAATTACCTGCATACATATTTATTGTTACATAAATCACTAGGTTGAGGCTGAAACGGACGTGACAACAAAGAGACCTGATTACCTTTTGATGCGGTTTCAAATCGTTATCCGTGAATATCATGTTGTATCGTTTATTAGTGGTGGTGGCAAAAATAGTGGAAAAGAATTAGAACATTTTCATTCCTAATATTCTTTAGGTTCGTTTCTGTACTTTCATGAGAAAGCAGCACACCGAATTGTGTGTTCTTTTAACTTGAAATAATGCATCACAATTTTCTGTTGATGTTCTCACAACACTGTCACCTAAACATAATCGGTATATCTCTTGACAGCTATCCCTAAGTAGGGTTAGAACTATTTATATTCGGGAATGAACTACCCGGCAAATAAAAAATCATTCTGACAGAAAAAGGAACGGTGAACGAGTTGATTCATATGCACATTTCCTTCCAGATGCAGCAGCAGAGGGGGCGAACAGACCAAAGGGCATTTTCCAAAATAAACATTCTACGAATATATTGTTCGAAGAAGGGCTGCTTTAACAAAATAAACGCTTCCACGGCGATTAAAAAATACCAAATAATTTGAAACATCTTTAGGACGCGCCCCTTCTGCTGCTGTCGTTGGAATCGTTTTTTTCTATCCAAATATTTTGTCAGTTGTCTTGATAAAATACTTTATCATTATAAATTAAAATCATTAATATATCAATAATCATGGATATTGGAGAAGCATACACAACTAGATTAGTACGATAACGATTAGAAGCAATAAAAAGGTACATTCCAGTGAGAGAATCAGTTAAACGAAAAATACGAGCAGTTGAAGAATCAAACGAAGGTTTTGCTGAATCAACTGTTTTATTATTTAAACCAATAACTAAAGCCATTGAAAACCCACAGAAACCACTGAAAAAATCGTTCTACAAGATATTAAAGATCCCAAAGAAAAAAAAGAGGGTATTCTTCCTGTACTAAAAAAACTGCATTACGGGCTAAGAAAATAAAGAAAATTTTATGAGATCTCCCAGTTGATATAGCTTTGGCTCAAGAAATAGCTGCGGCTCCTAAACCCGATTTTGTACCTCAGGCTCAACCTGACATTGAACCTTAAGACCAGTTTGAGGATGTTTTCGAGAGTGATATAAAAGATGATGATGACATAGAACCAAGAAGAGTTACAGTTAGGGTTGATATAATAAATTTAAACCCATCGCTGTTAATCAGATAAAATTAATTAAGGGTGTAAATAATTTAGCTGGATTTGCATACAGGAGTTATCGTGAGCGAAATGAGTACTTAAAACCAGCATACGCTAGTAAATGTGTTGATCCTGATGATTGGAACAAATGGATATTTCGTATTTATTATGGTAAAAGTCAGGTTAAAGGACATGAATATAATTTATTTAAAACCGCATTTGATGAGTATGTTCATTCATTACAGGAACGATATGAAAAAATTACTTTACAACAATCTCCGTTACCTTCCCCACGAACTCCTTCACAGCTTACTTCATTATTATATACTCCACGACCTTATCCACAGCAACCTCCTCCACAACATCCTCAACAACCTCCTCAATTATTTTCATCTCCACGGCTTTATCCACGAGAGCCTCCTCAACAACAATTAAAGGAAGAATCTACCGATGATAAACCTGAAACTACCGGTAGCGGTTATAATTCTATATGTTCTGATAATGTTGTTAATGATGTATCGCGATTAGAGGTTCTCATTGGAGGAAAACGAGCCGGAAATAATTAATCGGAAATAATTAATGAAGCAACTGATATCTGTCGAAGACTGTTTCAGGGTGGTATTGTAGATACAAGCGTATACCAAAATCTTATTGATGAACTCGTTGACGATTACAGCGACTAGTTGTTAAATACAAAATATTTAAATAAGATGATAGTGCATAAAAATCATCGCAGGTACATCCCTGTCAGGGTGGTAAATGCACGGTTACCCATGTACAAATTCACCTACAGTACCGGATTAGGTGACACCGTTAAAGGTTTTATTACGCGAATAGCTCCTAAGGCTGGATCTATCGTTAAACAACTATCAATGAAAGCATTGGATTTTGTTCGTGATAAAGCAATCCCTGCTATTGGAAGCGCCGCTAGTAAAGCATATAGCGCCATCAAAGACAGAATATTAAATTTAATACGCAAAAAACAACCTGTCGCAAGATTACCAAGCACCACAGTGATGCATAACGACGTCCTCAAGATATTAAACGACGCAGCAAATCAGAAATTAACATCGCTGATGAATCAAGGAAACGAAATAATGAATACTAGTATGATTTCAGGAAGCGGTCATCATTTTAGAAGATGAACATTTACAATAAAATGTTTACTCGCGTATCTAATGCGGCTTTCGACATGAATGAACCAATAAGCAAAGTTGAATCAGTGCGCGATTATCAGTATTATTCATACGACGCAGTAACGCCAAATAGTGATAGTCGAATCGAATTACAAGTACATGACATGAGCAGATATTTTCTAACATGTGAGGCGTTTATTGAGGTTGTAGGTGAAATTAAAAAACTGACAATAACGAATACGGCGGCGATTTTAAAGTTGGAATTGTCAACAATGGCATTATGGCATTATTTAAGAACGTCACGTGCATGGTTGATGGAAAAGAAATCGATTAATAGTGATGTCGATATTGCTACGACAATTATAGGTTTAGCAAGGTATTCGGATGATTTTTCTAGATCAGCCGGGCCGAGTATGATGTTTGTCAAAGATAATTCTGATCACGCTGATCATAATCCGTATAATTTAGTACGACCCAAAAAGCATAGTGCCACTGCTCATGACGCTGATGTAGAACCAGTAGTAATCGGTAGTAATACTAATTTTAATCTGGGATTTACAACACGTAAAAATATGCTAAAAGGTAATAACAGAAGATTTTCGTGTGCAATTCCATTATCGCATATATTTGGATTTTGCAGAGATTTTAGAAAAGTAATTTTTGGGGTCAAACACACGATTGTTTTCTATCGAAAAGAAAACAGTAATGATGCCATCTGGAGAGCGGTTGCTAATGCTAATCCTAATATTGATGCTAATAATAACGGTAAAGTAATATTATTTAAACTTTCATTATGTATGCTATCAATAACGCCATCAATATCTGAAGAAGGTAAATTACTTTCCTTTATGAATCAAGGTGGTAAATCAGTAATGTCTTGGTTGACAACAACCACTGATAGTATCCCGAGCAACATCAATGGTAATTTTACCTGGCACATAGCATCACAGCAAGGTGTTTCTGCACCCAGGCATATCTTTATCGCTCTTCAGGCGGCTAATCGATATAATCAAACAGCTAGTCATATGATATTTGATAATTTTAATGCCAGCGAAATATCATTACGAATAAACGGACACCAGGAACCATCTGAGGAAATCTCGCTGGATTTTGCTAATAATTCGGTGGCGCGTGGATATCATCGCCTGGTAAGTTTTATGGGAAGAGATCAAAATATTGATACTGGTTTGCAAATATCACAATTAGATTTTACAAATTTGTATCCGATCTATTATTATTCACTAGAACATATCGACTTATTAAAACAATCTGTAATTGATATATATTTTAAATGTAGACTAAATAAAACAAATGCAGCTGATGCATTCAAAGCAGTTGCGGTCATGTTAAGTGATAGAACTATGATTTTATAAGGTATTGGTGGCCGAATGAGAATCATTGATGATCCCGTGGAAAAAATATGATCTAAATTTAGATCAATCGCGTTATTATAAACAAAGCCATACGAACACGTTAGTGTAACTCTGACTCCGGGTCAGATGAAAAAACTTCATTCAAACAAAACAGAAGTCTGCGAGGTAAAATTAACATTGAAAAGTAACCAAATTCACGGTGGCCCAACTAAACTGCCGATAACTAAAGCACAACAAAAACATTTCAACAAAGCCAAATCGGCTAATGTTGGTATTCAAATTGATCTATCTCCGAGCGCCATAAAAAAGGTTAAATTGGTGGTTTCTTTCCGCTGATAGCTTCGATATCAGCGCTATTAGCGGCAGCTGCTTCTGTCGCGGTAAAAGCAGCCGCACTAGGTGCAGCCGGATACGCCGGTAGAAAATTAGCACAAAAAATAGCAAGAGGAAAATACGGCGAAAAAAGGACGCGGCCTAAGACTGCCAGGAACACTTCCATGGTACGGGAAAGGTCTGAGATTGTCAGGAACACCTCCACAATGGTATCCAAAAATCAAATGATAACACAAAGTGTTTCGCCCATGTCAAATTTTCATTTAATCGAAGCCGCTAAAAAACTAAAAATAAAGTTCTTCCGAGGCGTATTTATGAGAGATGAATTACCGGAGCATCCAAACCGATATGAAACCGGAATTATAAATCTCGATGATAGTGTTGGCCCTGGCACACAATGGGTTGCTTACGCGATTAATCCACGTGAAATTATTTACGTTGACTCGTACGGGTTAGCACCACCACGAGAGTTTCTTAATTACATAAAAAAATGAAATACACCAACGTGATATTCGACGTTACCAACGCAAACGTTAACTGATCCTTCGATATGTGGCCGTGAAGCAATTAATGTTCTCGCCGCGATATCTAAATAAAAAAAAAATCCGTATCATAAAGTTGTTCACGAGTGTACTTATGATAAATTAAATCAATCATTATTGTAATGGTTGACATATACGGAAGAACTCTCTTATCGCGCATGTTAAAAAAGGACCCGACGTGGATTTATCAAAATACGCAACAAAAGACGACGTTAATAGTCTTTAAGCGATACAGGAATAGATCCTGATGAGGTTGTTATTTTTAGGATCAACACGGAAAATTAAAAACATGTAATGTCAAGTTAAATGATATAATTCGACGAACAGAATATGACACTCACGTGGGTGATTTTACCAACCTTCAAGAAACTATTAGAAAAACTAATGAAGAAACTAAAGAAAGAATAACTAGCACTATCGTAAGAATCAGTCAAAATACTGTAGGAATCGGTCAAATCAACAATGAAACAACCAGAAAATAAATGAAATTAACAAAACCTCGCTGATATCAAAACCGTCGTTGATACATGTGAAGGAACTAATTTACTACTTCCTGGAATTATCGAGAAAACTAGCTTTGTTAAGACTCCACCAACGGTAACCTCATCACAGGTTAAGAATATGATATTTATCACCGCAACGGGATCATCAACGTGGTCGCCCGAAAATGACTTTCTCAGGTACACCGCGACAGTTACTGGCGTGCATCGGTTATACGTTTTTCCAAAATAAGGTTCAGAATAATAACTAAAGAGTACGATTGGAGACTTCCCAGTGACAGATTTCTTGGTTTCGTGACTGTTTTATTAAATAAAAACGTCGAAGAAACATTTACGTTTGAAACTGATAGAACAACTGCGCGAACATCATATTGGTGGTGTATGGAATTTATCGCTGAAACACCTCAATTATTTACCAAGTAAATCAATAATGAGTGCATCCATGTACAGGTACAATCAGGCGCGTGCGTGGCAAAGGCGCGTGCGTGGCAATTAGCGCTGAAAACCATCATAGATACGTACCAGGTAAATATAAAAAAAAAATATCAGCGACGATTAGTTATTATCGACGTGATTGTTTATTCGGTATCTGCGGCTGTTGCTGGCGCGGGAATAATATTATCAGCGGTAACAATGATGGCACCGGTAACTGTTACCATTTGCGTTTCCGCAAGTGCAACAATCGCGGCTGTTTTTAACATGATTACAAAAAAATATGTTCATGTACGAGTGTGAAATTATCCGAGTATGTGGTTAAATTACACACAGCAACGACCGCGTATTCAAAATTATCTTCGTTGCTGTCGGAAAGTCTCAATGATGGAATTATATCCGACGCAGAGTTTTCAGCGACGATGAAAATTTACAATCAAACGACTAAAGCCACGGATATAAATAATGGCAGAATTACTTCAGCAGATCGTGACAAACACGATCCCGCGAAAAACAACGATGATCTCGGTAAGTTCGACTAACCCGGAATTTAATGTTAATTTTCCGATTGCTATTTCCATTAATGAAATTGCACTAGCACAGTTACGAGTCTACTACAGCTGGACCAATATCAGATCCAAATCATTTGGTGGATTACTATCAAATAATTCTCTTGTTTTTGCGAATAAAAATAAACCAGATGGAACACCTGATTGGACCGTTGTTTGAATTCCAACTAACACGCAGAATAAAAAATATAACCGGAGAAGATCATGGAATAAAAATATCCGCACACGAACCAACGCTAACTTGGTGAGCTCGAATTACATCGTAGCTATTTATGCGAGTTCAATCAGAACCGTCTTAGGATGGCCTGTGATTCAGCCAGAACAACCACCGATACCGCCGGAACCAAACAAATCTGACTATACCACGGAATATCGCTCGCATAATGACGAACTTATTAATCTAAGTTTCTCAAAATATATATTTTACATAAATTACAGAAAATTAAAAAGTAATTTTATTATCAGAGGAAAAGACGATATATTATTGATTTTTATGGTCAAGATGAATATAATGATCAAGAAATAAAAATAAAAAAAGCTGATATATTTCTTGAATTAAATGATATTAATAATTGGTTTAGAGAGATTAATCAAGAACACAAAAAAATACTTAATCAGCTACGACAGTATTTTCGTGAGTGTATTTTTAATATATTAGATTCATGTAGAGAAATTATAATCGAACACGTAATGGCATTAAATATGCTCACACACTACATGGAATAAATTCACACACGATTAATTAATACAATAAGTGATAATAAAAATGAAAATAAACAAAAAATTTTAGACGAGTACTCGCTGACAACGGCGACGCTGCCAGATTATAAACTTCCCGGTTATAACGCAGATAAATTTAAAAAATCTGTCAGCGACACCATTGATGAGTTATTTTCTGAATTACTAGCCGCGTGGAGAAAACCACTACCGCCGCCAGCTATACTTAAACGAGATAGCGATCAATCTGGGCATGGCAGGCATATCTCGCCGAACGTCGTAAATATAACTAACGTGGTCGCGGTTAATCTTAGTTGCGATGTCTTCGAAAACAGTAATAGCGCTGATACATTATTGTCAGATCAGGCCCGGCAAGGATTTGTTCTTCATGCGTTTGCACCGAAAGATATACCACCGGGTTATTTAATCGTGTAGGAGCCAATCAATCCGGTTTATTTGCGATGTCATAATAGTTTATTATCAAGAATGAATTTCAGATTAACGGATCAAAGCGGAAATCTGCTTGATATATGCGGCGAAACACTAAGTATAAATTTACTTGTATGATCATAAGATTTTTTTATTCTGTATAAGCATCAGGTAGGGCGAACAGACCAGATCGGTTTTCCATAAAAAAACCACTACAGAAAAGTTTGTTCGTAGAAAGGGCTGAATTCAAAATAAAACGTTTCTACTATGATTAAAATTATTAAAAAATTCGAAAAAACTACTGGGTATTTGTCATAGTTGTTGCCGTGGTTGTAATGTTTTTTTATTCAAATATTTTGTCAAGGCCAACTCGATATCGTGTTCCAGGATCATGTAAATTTACAGTTATAAATCCATGCGGGGTTGCTTGAGCGTGACTAAAGAAATTTCTAAATTTATTTATATCCATGTTGCCGCTGCGCCAAGTTTGATGAATATTTCTTAGCGTGTGCGTGTCTACGCCGTTCAAAACAGCTAAAACATTACAGTTATCTCTAATTACCTTTGGAATTTGTGCATATCGTTGAGTTACATAAATAATATCAGTATTTTTGTGTCGCCCTCGCGAAAATATTCTGGCAGGATTTGCTTGTTTATCTAACAACACATCGTCATAAACAAGTAAATTATTTACACCACCATCTAAATGATCAACGGATGGGGCTTCTTCGATATCAGTGATGAATTCAATAATATTTTCATTATTATTTAACAATGATGTGTTTTCATTAAAATCTTTCAGCACCTGATAACATTGTTGATCATCAACGGATGGTGCAATCAAAAACTACTTGTCCCATTTTAACCATCTCATTATCGAATTTAACAATAACTGAGTTTTTCCACTACCAGATGGACCTATTATTATCATTCTAATGGAATTTGGAAACGCCGCGTGATGTTTAACAGGTTCATGTTTTATTTTGTGGCTGAAAAATCAATTACATTCATGGTATAATTATATTATGGATTTATATTATGTGAAATGTAAAACTCGTACGCCATCAAAAGATCTAACTACGGTTGTTACACGCAACAATAGATCAGCCTTTACTGGTATATGTGAAAAATGTGGTACAAAAATTTTTAGATTTACCTCATGTGGTCAAAAGCCAACCCAAATAAAATCAGATAAAAAAAAAAAACTTACAGAGGTGATATTGCCGCAAAGTTAGCATCGGTGCCAGGAGTTTGTTTGGTCTAAATATCAAGGAGAAAAGCATCTTCCCGGATATAATTACTGTGGACCAGGAACTCGACTAGATATTAGACTCGATAATAATAATCAGCCTCGATCTGGTGAAAATCCGATAAATTTAATTGATCAGGCGTGTCTAGCTCATGATATTGCTTATCGAAGTAATGATTTACAACAACGACATCTTGCTGATGTAAAATTAATTCATTCATTAAATTCTATAAAAAATAAATCTATCAAGGAGAGATTAGCTAGTTGGATAATTAATACTGCAATAAAAGGCAAATTAGTTTTAGGTGCTGGTAATTAAAATTATGGAGGCAATTTATTATTCTCCTCTTGGATTTTGGAAAGGTTAAACAGCTATCAAAAAACTCGCAAGTGCTGCTCAAGCAAAGCCTGCTACGGCTGCTGCGTGGTTGTCTAAACAAGCTGTTTGGCAAATTTATTTACCGCCACCTAAACGAATTGAATACGCACATTTCGATGTTAGTGTTCCTGATGAAGTTCATCAGGCCGATATTATGTTTTTACCTTATGATACCGTTGACGGTAACACTTACAAGTACGTGTTAACGATAATTGATATCGCAAGTAGATACAAAGAAGCTGAGCCGCTAATAACTAAAACAGCTACTGAAGTTGCTGATGTATTTAAAAAAAATTATCAGTGAGGACCACTAAAATGGCCGAACTTACTTTAAGTTGATCCTGGCAGGGAGTTTCTTGGTGCAGTTTTATCGTTAATGAAACAAAATAATGTTAAAATAAGACGTGGAAACGTTAATATTCATAATGATCAAGCAATTATTGAACGATTCAATAAAACACTCGCTGAACGACTATTTGGTTATCAGAACGCGAGGGAGTTTATTCAGGATAAGCGATCTCAAGAATGGGTTACAAGATTACCAAGTGTTGTAGCAGCAATAAATAATGAACCAACACGAGCAATATCAATGAAACCAGCAATCGCGATAACAAAAAAAATTATACCAATCCGACGACGTGATTTTTCAACACGGCCAATGTTAGATAATATTGTTGTGCGATATTTATATAACCAGGTGAGGCTGAGGGCGGCAGAAAAGAGCAACAGATCCTATTTGGAGTACAACATCACATAAAATATTTACCGTGACAAGATCTTCAGGTAGACCAGCAATTTATACAGTTGATTCACTTGCTCCTCAACGTGGTTTTACTCGTGAACAATTACAAGTAATTCCCGCACATACTCAGTTACCTCCTCAATCACTTAGGTAATCAATTCCGCGTCGGTTACATTTTAAACACGCCAAAGTAACGTTTTCTCGCGTATGACCTAGATGGTTATTTTTTCTGTCAACGGTAAATTGCCTTGAATCATATTTTTTATATTTCCAAGTCATAATACAATTACAACCAGCGCAGTTATTATTTTGTTGTTGTCGAAGCGATATTTTATCATTGACATCCAAGTCAAACTTGTAATTATTTTTTTTATCGAATTGTTTATAACTTAATAATTTTTTCTTTATCATGTAATCGTCGTCGTCGTTAGTTACTAATCTGTCTACAAATATTCGTCCTAATTGAGATATTTTTCAAACCATAGATACAGCTAAATAAACTAAATTAGACCATTCTATACGATCATCAACTATCCAAACACGAGTATCAGTTATAGTTAGTCCCTGCGAAGAATGAATAGTCATAGCATATCCTAGCGTTCACGGAGATTTTTCTGCTTTTAGTGTTTCTTCAACAAAATTAATATCGACGGTAACAATATCATTTAATTCTAAACTTTGTTTTTCTTTTCCTGGTATATCAACGTCAATATTTTGTCGTCGAGTATCTGCTGGTCGATAATATAACGGTACAGGTAATAATGGAAATTTTTCTTGATGTAATTTAAATAATTCTTGTTGGAGCGCATCACGAACTATTTTTCTGCTAACAACTATGAAATCATTTGGCGTCCACAAATTTAAAAAGTCTTTCATCGTTGTTTCTGGGATTATTTCTCTCATTATGCTACACTGAGTTTTATTCGATTGTAACCGAATTAATTTTTTAAACTCAACAAGTTTTTCATCAAGAGATCTGTAATCGGTTTTAACTTCTTCATAACAATCAACAAAATTCTTCAACAGCTCATGAGGAGATTCTCCATCAATATGATTGGGTTGACCGTGATCACCGCACGTTATTACGGCAGTATCTTTTGTTGATAACCAATCAAGAAACATCTTTCATGTATCAAATGAAACAGTACAAATCTCATCAAAGATAATAACTTTATTGATGTATTTATCACCCATTCGTGAAGAATTCCACGTACCTCCGCTGTATTTAAAATAACTATGATACGTATACGAATTAACTCCGCGCTGTTTCATTTCTCGCGCTAATCTGTGTGTTGGCGTTAACACAACAACGTCAGAGTTGTTAAATAATTCTATTATTCGTGTTGTTTTTCCGGATCCACCTGACCCGTTCACGTAAACGATTGTACATCGTGATACCGGATCGTACACTGTTGAAATTTCTAAAATACTATCAGAATAATATTTTTCTTCCACGGCAACATCAGCTGGAATACAATAATTAAGGATAATTTCATCTTTTATTCCCCACGTGCCCCATGAACCATCGCCGGTTAAATTCGTTGGCGCCGATAAGTGTTTTCTGTCAACGTGAAACGAATCAGTTGATACTCTAATTGTATCGTTGGGAAATTTGTTTATCATCGACAATAAATTTATACTCGTATACGCTAACATTGATGATCTCAAATGAGTATACTGAGGTGATTCTCCATCAAGATAACTAACTATGGTACCTAATTTTGTTTCGTCGGATAAATAAATACTCTCTCGGTTACAAAATACACCTTTCTCTGCGGTATCAGCGATTATAAAATCTAATTCAGCTTCGTCCATAATTAATCTACAATGATGTCGTTGATGATCATATGCGCCACCTTGAGTGATTTTAACAATTATTTTTCTACCTAGGTCTTTTGCATCGTTGTGTTCTGTTGGTAACCAAATCGCAGTTTGTTTTTTATATGAATTAATTGCTTCGCTGAGTGTCAGCGACGTTAACATTGCAGGATCTAGTTATATCGTAATAACACTATTGGAGCCCATCGTTGCTCCGAGAAATGTTTACCAAACAAAACATAACAGATTTTATGTAAATTACCAGCGAGTTTAAACGAAATAATAGGAGCGAAACCCGTTAATGGAAAATCCGGCAGCGGACCATTAATTGCTACACGAGTCATTTCGTCGGTAGGATGAGCAAACAGCTTAAAATATTTAGCACACTCGCCCATTCCTAAAAAGCTTCCAGGGTAACACGCAATCATGTCAAATGATATCATGTCAAAGTGATTATATTCCGTGTTCCATAATCCGCCGTGACCGTACTCGATACAACTCGATTGTACATCTTTGAGAAATTTTCGTCGCGTTGGTTTTTTTTCCCTAGCAGCATGAGCAACAACGGATGAACAGTAAAACAGTTAATCAATAATTGTTCAGTATTTTTCTGCTAATTCTTTCATGTTATGTAACAATTCATTTCTGTACACGTCGCCGTTAGGTCGCACAAACTGATCATATTTCTCATCGCTGGAAAATGACCAAACTGACACAGGATCGGATTAACTTATTTTATGAACAAAATCAAATATATCTTCAGAATAGAATTTAACAGTACGATCTCGAGGAAATATTGTTACCGCGTTAGTCCAAGCATGAGAATAATGATCAACAATTACAATAGGTGCTCCTTTGGATTTATACGCGGATGAATATAAAATCTCCCCAGATAGCGTTTTTACCGTCATGGGGAATTTTAACCTCGTTGATAGCGTAGCAACATCATTTACTGATGCACCAGCAGCAACTGATTCCGACCACGTATTTATTTTTTCTCGTCGTAAATCAGTTAGGCCGTTTCCGCGTTTTGTATTTGTAAAATGCCCAATTACTCGTTCAGCTACGCAGTTTAGTTTTACTAACATTTTCATCAGCGCGAGTTTTTCAACGTCGGGTTTATCACGAAGTTGATAAATTCCATAAACAACAGCGATAATCGGATACGCGCGAATATAATACGGCTTATCGATGCCAGTTAGTAACCGTGGTTTAGATTTTCCACCTACTATTGCATATTTTTTTCCACCAATTACCGGATCGCGTTTATCACGAGTAATCCATACATCATTTTCATTATAAACGATAAATTTTATCCTGAATATAAATTTTTTATCACCTAACGAATTAATTATTTTTTTAGCTCGTATATCGTTCATTGTGTTATCAACGGTGCTAATTTTCCATGTCGACCATACATGAGTTGCCCCGTCATCGTAAAATTCTTTCTTGGCAAGATTTATTTCAGGTAAATCATACTCAGCATCATCAAGGTCGAATAAACTCATTTGTTATATCTTAAACAAATATATAAATAATAATGAATCAGTGCAAATGGATAATGGTTGGTTCATTTACTTGCTGTGAAAAATCATGTCGAGGTGAATTTTGCGGAGAACATTTAGCGTGTATTCGTAGAACCGGCCCAGGACCAACTAGATGCATCAAATGCAAAATCGGAATTCGCGGAAAAACACGAATATGTACACAACGCGGCGGAGAACGTTATCGAGAACTTAAAAGATGCTACGATAAAAAATCCACTGAATGTGATATCGCTATTAAACGCGAAGAAGATTATTTAAATAGGTTTTCAAGCAAACTTTGATTTAGAGAGATAAATAATTGTGCATGAATAGAATGAGTGTAAATTTATAAAGAAAATTCAATCAGCGATGTATCAGTCGCTGGCTGACAATGATGAATCAGCGATAAAAGAATGTGCTGCATTATGTAGAGCTGTTGAAAAAATCCGATCGGACTTGTCTGACGAATACGAAGCTAAAAAATAATTAGTACTCGTGTGCGACAACTAACAAAAATGCTTAAAGAGGAAAAGCAATAAAATAATATCATTTTTAATAAAACTAAAAAAAATGATATTTTGTCAGGTTTTTATCTATTTTTTGTGTTATTTTTTCAGGTATACAACTATGATATTCGTGTGTGGGTAAGTGTCATTTTTCCTTATAATAAATTATTTAATGACACTTCCCCCACGAGAAAAATATTATCACGAGACCAACATAATTATTTTGTTATGATCGCACTAATAAGTTTATATTTTGTGTTTGGCTGTGTAAATCAAGCAGATTTCCAGACTGATCCGTTAGACGAAAATTTCTTCTTGATAATAAACTATTATGTCATTGCAGGTAAACCGGATTAATTGGTTCTTGTATTATTAAAACCATGGTTGTTCTTTTTTTGAAAATGAATAAAGAACAAAACCTTGCTGTGCTTGATTTGACACCGACGCCTCCGCGCTGTAGCTGTTTTCGATGATATCGCAATTAAGATTAACTGCAACAATGTTAGTTATATTTACAACCTCTGGTGAAATATGCCGTTTGCCTCCAGATTGATCATTGTCACGCATTAAAATAGATGCCGGTGTTAATTTTTTCTCCACGCGTCATGTTATTTAGGAAATAATTCATCGATGGTATCGCTGACAGATTGTTTTAATTCATCTACGTTATAACCAGTAAATTTAAAATTAGGCAACGTTGCTTCAGTTAGCGAAAAATTTTTGCTTATTGTCTGATTTTCTTTAATTATTATCCGAATTAAATTTTCATTTAAATCCTCCATGAAAAATTCTAGCATATTTAAAATTTTTACTTGTCCAATAATTTTATCGCATGAACTTGATAAATCAAAAATACACTCCTGAAAGTACTGTGGTAACAGTTGTAAATTTTTTTCATGTTCCTGATTAATTTCATTAAACCAACCGATAACAGTACTTAGTTCAGCATCATGAGCATATTTACTAGAAATCATCCACAACATATCATCTTTTCCCCTGATAATAATTTTTTTTGAATCCGATACTGTACTTTCGGTTACAAATACATCATAAGCTCTAAATACCGCACGAAGGGAAAAATCATATTTGTCTGTGGTATAATCAAATGTTTTAGGTTTTGGTATTGCTAGTGGTTGTTCTGGTTGAATTATAGGCCATCCTATAATGGTTCTTATTGAACTCGCATAAATATCAACGACGTAATTGGAACTTACTTCGATTATCAAAGTTAGCGTTGGTTCGTGAGCGGTTATTTTTATTCCCGGTTCTTTATCTCCGATTATACTTGTTATTCTCAGTGTTATTCGTCATTGATCTGTTCGATCTGGTAAATACCATTTGGTAATCCAACAACGGTCCAATCGTGTTCTCCGTTGGCGTTATTTTATTTGCAAAAACAAGAGAATTATTTCATTGTAATTGTCCAAATGATTTGGATCTGATATTGGGCCAGCTGTAGTAGACTCGTAACTGCGATATCGCTATTTCAGTAATAGAAATAGGTAATGGAAAATTAATACTAAATTCCGGGTTAGTCGAGCTCGCTGAAATCATCATGGTTTTGTGTGGTATGGTATTTGTCACGATCTGCTGAAATAATTCTGTCATTATTATTATCTGTTACTTTAATCGTTTCGTAAATTTTTATCATTGTGAAAAATTGTGAAAAATTCAGCGTCGGATATATTTCCATCGCTGAGACTCTCTGATAACAACGAAGACAACTTTGAGTACGCGGCCGTTTCTGTATTTAATTTATTTACGTAATCGAATAATTTTTCACTGGTGCACGAAGACACCTTTTTTGCGATCATATTAAGAACGCATGCAACAGTTGCAGCGGTAGAGACACAGATAGTTACTGTTATCTTCCTGTTAATTGTCATCGCGGATAATATTATTCCTGCACCAGCAACTGCCGCGGATACCGAATAACAACAACCTCAATGATAACTAACCGGCGCTGATATTTCTTTATTTTTATCGTGTACACGTCGATGGTATTTGTCATCGATGACTGCCACGCACGCGCCTGATTATACCTGTACATGGATGCCATTATTGATTTACCTAGTAAATAATTGAGGTGTTTCAGAGATAAATTCCATACACCACCAGTATGGCGTTGGCCCTGTTACTTTTTTGGATTCTAACATAAATATTTCTTCGAAGTCTTTGTTCATTAATATGGTTAAAAGACCAAGAAATCTATCGCTGGGATGTCGCCAATCATATTCTTTAGTTAAAATTCTGAATCTTGTCTTAGAAAAACATATAACCGGTACACGCCAGTAACTGTTGCGGTAAATTTTAGAGTGTTATTTTCTGGCTTCCACGTTGATGATCCCGTCGCGGTGAAAAATATCATATTTGTAATCTGCGATGATGTTACCGTCGGCTGGATCTTAACAAAGTTAGTTTTCTCGATAATTTCAGTAAGTATTAATCTGGTTCCTTCAAATAGATCGACGACGGGTTTAGTATCAGCGAGTTTTTTGTTAATGTCATCTATTTTTTTATTGATTTCAGTATCAGCTGTTCTGTCTTCTATAATAAATTGACTGATTCTTATAGTATTTTTATCGATTTTATCAGTGGTATCTTCATTATCTTTTTATGGATTTTTTTAATAGTATTAAAATCACCTACGTGAGTGTTATACTCGTTTCGTCGGATTATATCGGTTAGTTTAATATTACTCGCTTGTAATTTTCCGTGTTGATCTTGAAAAATAACGACCTCGTCAGGATCTATTCCTGATATCGCTAAAAGATTATTAAGGTCGTCTTTTTTTTGCGTATTTAGATAAATCAACACCAACAGGAGAGTTTTGTAACAACCACGATAACATAATTCTTCCGTAAATGTCAACCATTACAATAACGATTGATTTAATTTATCAGAAGTATGCTCGTGGACGGCTTTATGATACGGTTTAGCTGATTTAGATATCGCTGCAAGAACATTTATTGCTTCACGGCCACATATTGGGGGATCCGTTAGCGTTTGCGTTGGTAACGTAGAATACCACGTTGGAGTATTGAATTGTGCTACATAATTTAGAAACTCACGCGGTGGAGCTAACTCGTATGAGTCAGCGTAAGCAATTTCACGCGTATTAATAGCGTAAGCAACCCAGTGAGTGCCAGGACCGACGCTGTCATCGAGATTTATAATTCCGGTTTCATATTTGTTTGGAATTGCTGCTAATTGATCTCGCATAAACACACCTCGGAAGAACTTTATTTTTAAATTTTAGCGGTGTCGATTAAATCAAAATTTGACGTCGGTGAAACACTCGGTGTTTCTAAATGTTTCCGTACCATGGCGGTGTTCCTGGTAATCTCAGGCCGAGTCCGTACCATGGTGTGTTCCTGGCAACCTTAGACCGCATCCTTTTTTTTTGCCGTATTTTCCTCCTTGTGCTTTTTTTACCGCCATTCCTGATGTTGTTCCAACAGCACCTAACGCAGCTGCCTTTGGAATAGCAGGAGCAGCTGTAGCTAACAACGCTGGCAACGCAGCTAAAAACGGAAAGAAACCACCTGATTTTGTCATATCTTTGATCGCGCTCGGAGAAAGATCAATTTGAACACCAATATTAGCTTATTTAGCTTATTGAACTGTTTATGTTATGTTTTAGTAACTGATAATTCATTTGGTCCACCTAGAATCTGATTATTTTTTAATGTTAATTTTACCCCGCACACTTTTGTGGTGTTCGATTGAAGTTTTTTTCATCTGACCCGGAGTCAGAGTTACACTAACGTGATCGTATGGCATTATTTATAGAAACGGTGATTGATCTAAATTCGGATTACATTTTTTCCGTAGGAGAGTCAATAATTCTCATTCGGCCACTAACGCCTTCTAGTATCATAGTTTTATCGCTGAGTATAACAGCAACCGCCCTAAACTTTTCATTACCTGCGATCACTCTGGCTTTAAAATGTATATCAACGACTGATTGTCTTAATAAATCAAGATGTTCTAATGAAAAATAATAGATCGGATAATATTTTATAAAATCTAATTGTGATATTTGTAAACCAGTATCAATATTTTGATCTCGTCCCATATAACTTAACAGGCGATGATATCCACGTGCAACTGAATGAGTTTCAAAATTTAACGAGATTTCCTCAGATGGTTCTTGATGTCCGTTTATTCGCAACGATACCTCGCTGGCATTAAAATGATGAAATATCATATGACTAGCTTTTTGATTATCTAATCTATTAGGTTTTTGAAGAACAACAAAGATGTGTCTAGGGGCAGAAACACCTTGCTGTGATGCTATATGCCACGTAAAATTACCATTGTTGATGATGGTAGGAAGAGTATTATCAGTGGTTGTCAACCACGACATTACTGATTTACCACCTTGATCCATAAAAGATATTAGTTTTTGTTCTTCAATGAGTGACGGTACAATTGACGGCATCCACAGAGTAAATTTAGATAAAATTACTTTACCGTCAGCATCAGCATCATTATTAGCAAGATTTCTCTTCATAGAGCATCATTACTATCTTTTCTGTAGAAAACAAATGTGTGTTTAGCTCCAAAAATAACTTTTCTAAAATCTCTACAAACTCCAAATACATGCGAAAATGAATTGCACATGAAAAGCTTCTACGAGTACCTTTTAACATACTTCTACGCGCAGTAAATCCCAGATTATAATTTGGATTAGAACCCACAACCACTGGTTCAACATTAGCATAAGATGCTCGATCATTGAAAGTTTTTGGTTGTCTAGTATCATACGGATTAATATCAGCGTGATCATAGTAGTCCCGGCTGATCTAGTAAAATCATCTGAATATCTGATTGGCCTATAGTTGTTGTAGCAATATCGATATTATCGTTAATTGATTCAATTTCTTTTCCATCGATCATGTACGCGGCGCTCTTAAATAACGCCATAATACCGTTATTGACAAATCCGATTTTAAAATCTTCCTCAAACGTATTAACAACGGGAGGACCACGAAGGGGAATAGCTCTTATAATTTCACCAACAACCTCGACAAACGCCTCACACGGTAGAAAAAATCTGCTTGTACTTTAACCCGATTACCAGTATCTGGCGTTACTGCGTCATATGAATAATATTGATAATCTCGCACTGATTCATCTTTACTTACTGGTTCATTTATGTCAAATGCCTCATTGGATGTTCTTACAAACATTTTTATTATAAATATTATCTTCTAAAACGAAGACCACTTCCTGTAAACATGCTGGTATTTGCTATTTCATTTCCTTGATTTATCAACGATGTTAATTTTTTATTTGCTGCGCCATTTATTACCTTGCTAACGTGGGTGGGCATCACAGCAGTACTTGGTAACGCGATAGGTTTTGTTTCGGCGTACTAAATTTAATATTCTGTCCTTGACCGCGCTAAACGCCTTGCTGGCTGCGGTACCAATAGCAGAGGTAGTTTTATCACGAATAAAATCCATTGCTTTTTTTGATAGTTGTTTTGCAATTGGTCAGGCCTTAGGAGCTATTCGTGTGACAAAACCCTGTCATTTTTATGAGTAAAATAGGAATCCAATCATGCTCGGTAATCTCATCGGAATATCTCGGCAATAGATATTTTCCTTTTTCTTTGTAATCAAATACAGCAATACGAGTTAATTCATCTTCATTTTTAAGTTTTTGGAAGGCACCTTTATTAAACATTGTTGCAACTATTTGGTCGTGTAATGATGATTGTTCTGGTGGAACATCAAAATATTCTTCTGATGTATCTTGAAATATTTCTTCCTCCTGAATTAATTTTTTCAAATCTACTTCTCTAATAAAATTGTTATAGTCCGGATCATTTAAATCAAATTTCTTATCTTTATAATAAGTAAAATATAATGCGGTACTCCAATCAGATGGACTTATATGATCAACATATTTTGGTAATATATATTTATCTCTTTTATCGTAATCATGTGGAGCAGTTTAAATTATTCTATTGCGATCTTTAAGGGTTTTAGGAGCATTTTTTAAAATAATTCCGAAGGTATTTCAGGTATTACTAATTGTTGTGGTTGTACTACTTTTTTTGTTCAGGTTGAGGTTGTACTTCTTTTCTTGTTTAGGTTTTTGTTCAGCTTGTGTTGGAGGTTGTAAAAACTGTGGTTGTTGTGGTAATATAGCAAGAACTCTATCTATTGCATTACTATATGCAATATATCTGGTATCATTCATTCTCGCTTGATTAACTCCGTAATACACTTTATATATCCATTTGTACCATGTTTCACGAGCTACATTTTCATTAACATATTCCGGTTTTAAATACTGATCTCGTTGATCAAATGATCCCACGGCATATACAGCTAAATCATCAATATTTTTTTTCTTCTTATATCCGTAATACTATTTTCTGTAAATTTATCTAATGCAGCAACCCCCCTTCTAGCAGCACCTTGTTCTGGCTCGCCATCAGGTGCAGGAACAGGTACAGGCGCAGGAACCGGTTGAGGTCGAGTTTGTTCTTCAATTGTTTTTAACACCGGAAGAATACGTCGTTTTCTTTCTTCGGGATCTTTAATATCTTCTAATAGAACTCGTTCAGTGGTTGTAGTTACTGGTTTAGATAATAACTCAGTTGACTCAGCAAAACCTGCCCTTGCATCTTCAATTGCTCGTATTTTTCTTTTAACTGATTCTCTCACTGGTAAATACTTTTTATTGCTTCTAATCGTTCTCGTGCTAATCTGGTTCTATGTGCTTCTCCATCATCCATGATTATTGATATATTATTGAATTTAATTTATAATGATAATATTTTATTTTATTATAAATTTACAAAATATTTGGATAAAAAAAAATTACTACCACGGCAACAACTATGACAAATACCCAGTAGTTGTTTCGGATTTTTTAATAATTTTTAATCATCGGAGAAACGTTTTATTTTGAATTCAGCCGTTTCCACGAACAAACCTTTCTGTAGAGGTTTTTTTAATATATGGAAAACCGATCTGGTCTGTTCGCCCTACTTGCTGCTTTGTATACCTAAAGAAACAAAACAATAAAAATAGATAAAAACCAACAAAAAGTAACAAAAACATTTTTTAAATTTTAAGTAGTAAATTGCTAGTCAAACTCATGAAATTGTTAAATAAATAATTTCAGATGGGTTAATTACTGGTCAAGTTTGTGAAACTGTTAAATAAATAATTTCAGATGGGTTAATTACTAGTCAAACTCATGAAATTATTGATTTTGAGTGGTAATTTACCTGAAATCAGTGAATAAATAAATAATTCAGTGAATAAATAATCAGTAAATAAATAAATAATTGAGTAAATAAAGTAATATCAGTGACTAAATAAATAATTCAGTAAATAAAGCAATTTCAGTGACTAAATAAATAATTCAGTAAATAAATAATCAGTAAATAAAGAAATTTCAGTGAACAAATAATCAGTGAATAAAATAATTTCAGTGAATAAATAATCAGTGAATAAAGAAATTTCAGTAAATAAAGTAATTTCTGTAAATAAATAAATAATCCGTGAATAAAGTAATTTCAGTAAATAATTAAATAATCAGTAAATAAATAAACAATTCAGTAAATAAAGCAATTTCAGTGAATCAATAATCAGTAAATAAAGTAATTTCAGTAAAAAAAGTAATTTCAGTAGATAACGTAATTTCAGTGAATAAATACAAATTTAAGTAAATAAATAACTAATCAGTGAATAAAGTAATTTCAGATGGGGCAATCACTAGATAAATTTATAAAATTTCTGAATAATAATTTCATATGGGGTAATTACTAGTTAAATTTATAGATTTGTTGATTTTTGTTGATTTTGAGTAGTAATTTACCGGAATTAGTAAATAAATAATCATTGAATAAATAAATATTCAGGGAATAAATAAATAATCACTCAATGAATAAAATAATTCAGTGAATAAAGTAATTTCAGTGAATAAAGTAATTTCAGTAAATAAATAAATAATGGGTAAATAAATAAAATAATTCAGTGAATACAGTAATATCAGTAAATAAAAGTAATTTCAGTAAATAAAAAAATAATCAGTGAATAAAGTAATTTCAGTCAATAAATAAATAATTCAGTAAATAAAGTAATTTCAGTAAATAAAGTAATTTCAGTAAATAAAGTAATTTCAGTAAATAAAGTAATTTCAGATGGGGTAATTACTAGTTAAATTTATAAATTTTTTGATTTTTGTTCATTTTGAGTAGTAATTTACTTGTAATTAGTAAATAAATAATCATTGAATAAATAAATATTCAGCGAATACAGTAATTTCAGTGAATAAATAATTTCAGATGGGATAATTACTACTCAAATTTATAAAATTACTGAATAAATAATTTCAGATGGGGTAATTACTACTCAATTTATAAATTTGTTGATTTTTGTTAATTATGAGTGTTAATTACCTGAAATCAGTAAATAAATAATTCTGTAAATAAATAAAAAATTCAGTGAATAAATAAATAATTTAGTGAATAAATAACTAATTCTGTAAATAAATAAATAATTTAGTAAATAAAGTAATTTCAATAAATAAATAAATAATTCAGTAAATAAATAAATATTTTCAGATGGGGTAATTACTACTCAAATTTGTGAAACTGTTAAATAAATAATTTCAGATCTGGTAATTACTGCTGAAATTTGTGAAACTGTTAAATAAATACTTTCAGATGGGGTAATTACTACTCGGATTTATAAATTTTTTGATTTTTGTTAATTTTGAGTAGTAATTTCAGGTAAATTACTAAAAAACAAAATAATTAAGTGAATAAATAAATAATTCAGTGAATAAACAAAATAAATAAATTCAGTAAGTAAATTTATTTATTGTTTCTCGTCGTTATCTAGGATTTTTTTAAGTTGTCGCACACGAGTACAAATTATTTTTTTGCCTCGTATTCGTTAGATAACTCTGATCTTATTTTCTCAACTGCATTAGCTAAATTAGCGAATTCCTATCTGTCTTTCATCGATGCCAGCCAGCGACTGATACATCGCTGATTGAATTCGCTTTATAAATCTATACTCGGACGACAGAACATATCGGCCTTCGTGCTTGTTTTGCATTAATGTTTCGAAATCTGCGATTATCCTGTTCGAGTCTAGTTCATCTGATATATTTATTTCTTTAATTTTTAACACCTCAATTGATTTAATTACATCGTTGATGTTTTCTGCGTTCATTATTCGGTATATATATATATATGTATATATATATATATATATATATATATATATATATATATATATATATATATATATATATATATATATATATATATATATATATATATATATATATATATATATATATATATATATATATATATATATATATATTATATTTCTAAAAGTAAAAAAGAATTGTAATTTGATTCTGGCGCGTAGTGATTTTTTTTAGTTATCTAATATCAGAGGATCATTAGAAAAATAAATTCAGATTCCAAATTTATATGAAAATGTTGATTCAATTATTCGCTCTGCAACTTCGCCGGTTTCTAAATGTATTGATTTAACCGATTTAGAAACTCTATATCCACCGGTATTTCCTGATTTACAGTTCTCACTTTGAGTAACAGCCCTCAGATCAGATAATTTATTGTTGAGCCTATTTCCGTCAATATGATAATTGCAAGTTTGTCTTTTATTAATCCGTGGAAACGCTCGTATATAAATCGGTAATTTGAATATAGTCTGCCTCCGGTATTGAATTTGAGATAACCGGAATTATCAACAATACCAAGTGACTTTTTTAGTTTGCAGTGTCTAACTGTGCCGCTGCAGAACGCTTCTTAGTTTTTAACGATTGGATGCTTTGTAAAGATTTCATCCATATAGTAATTATTATCTGTCTAAATCAGAATTTGTTTGAATACCTGTTTAGATAATCTTCTTTGCACTTTATAATTCTATCATCGATGATTTTTTTTTATCGTAGTGTCTTTTAAGTTTTCGATAGCGTTTTCCACCGCATTTTACACATATTCGAGTTTTCCCGCGTATTCCAAAGCTACATCGGATGCATCTAGTTGGTCCTGAACAACCTCGACATATACGTGCTAAATGGTTTCACCCCTGCACGATTTTTCACAGCAAGTAAATGAACCAACCATTAACCATTTGCACTGATTCATTATTATTTAGATATTTGTTTAAAATACAATGTGAGTTTATTTGACCTCGATGATGCTGAATATGATTTAACTGAGGTAAATCAAGCCAAAAAAAGAGTTTTACGATGACGGAGCAGCTCATGTGTTGTCGACGTGGAAAACTAACGGCGTCGATAATACTATGAACGACGCACGAGCTAAAAAAATAATTAACGCATTATGCTATGATAAATTTATATTTAGGATAAAATGTATCGTTTACAACGACAACGACGTATGGATTACTCGTGATAAGCGCGATCCTGTAATTGGTGGAAAAATGTCTGTTACTGTAAGCGGGGGCTCTAAACCAGGGTTGTTAACCGGCATCGATAAACCATACTATACACGAGCTTACCCGGTTACCTCGGTTGTTTATGGAATTTATCGACTAAATAAACCTGATGTTGGTAATGTTTCTTTGATGAAATACTCTTCAAGAATAAACTGTGTAGCTGAACGAGTAATGGAGCATTTTACAAATGCAAAACGTGGATCAGATATAACTGATTTACGACGAGAAAAAATAACCACGTTGGCGAAATTATTCGCTGATGGTGCATCAGTAAATGACGTTGCTGCGTTATCAACAGTATCGGGGGAAATTTTATATTCATACGCGTATAAATCTAAGTGAGCACCAATTGTTATTGTTGATCATAATTCACATGCGTGGACCAGCGCGGTAACAATATTTCCGCGAGATCGTGTTGTTAAATTTTATTCCGCGGATATGTTTGATTTTGTTTATAAAATAAGTAAATCCGATCCGGATCGGTGTGGTTGTTTTCCAGTGATGAACGATATGATCAATGTCTACGACCTAACGGTGACATGTACAGAAATGAATCATTACATAACAATATGAAAGAATTAGCAGAAAAATACTCAATAAATCCTGAGCAATTATTGATTAACTGTTTTACTGTTCCATCGGTTGTTGCTCACGCTGCCAGGGAAACAAACTCATGGAAGCCGACACGGCGAGAATTTCACAAAGACGTCCAGGCTAGTTGTATCGAATACGGACACGGCGGATTATGGAATACCGAATATAGCTGCATCGATTTGGTATCATTTGACATGATCGCATGTTATCCTGGAAGTTCTCTTAGATACGGCGAGTGTGCTAAATACTTTGAACAATTTGGACATCCTTGAGATGAAATGATGCGGGTTTCAATCAATGGTCCGTTGCCGGATTTTCCCATGACGGGGTTCGCTCGTGTGGTATCATTTGAATTTGCTGCTAATTTACATAAAATCTGCTACATTTGGTTTGGTCGGCATTTTTCAGAACAACTATGGGTACCAATAGTGTTATTGCGATATATGTTAGACTGTGCCATGTTAACGTCGTTGATGATCAGCGAAGCAATTGTATTATATCGGAACAAAAACAAATTCGGTTGCCAACGGAGCACGCTGACGCAAAAGATTTAGGTAGAAAAATAATTGGTAAATCTACTCAAGGTGGTTCATATGATCATCAACGACATTATTGTAGATTAATTATGGACGAAGCTGAATTAGATTTCATAATTGCTGATACCGCGTCAAAAGGTGTATTTTGTAATCGAGAAAGTATTTATCTCGGTGACGGAACAAAATTGGGTACCGTAGTTAGTTATCGTGATGGAGAATCTCGTTAATATACTCATTTAAGATCATCGATGCTAGTGTATGTAAGTATAAATTTATTATCGATGATAAACAGATTTCCTCGTGACGCAGTTTGAGTTGCTACTGATTCATTTTACATTGATAGAAAACATTTATTAGCGCTGACGAATTTAACCGGAGATGGTTCATTGGGCACATGGAGAATCAACGACGAAAACATCCTTAATTATTGTGCACCAGCTGATGTCGCGGTTGAAGATAAATACTACAGCGATACTGTATTGGAAATTTCATCAGCGCCATCCTTGCACGATCCAATATCGCGATATAAAACCGTCTACGTGAACGGGCTAGCTAGATCCGGTAAAACAACACGAATCATAGAATTATTTGAAAATTCTGACGTGATCGTGCTAACGCCAACACATCGATTAGCGCGAGAAATGAGACACCGCGGAGTTAATTCGTGTACGTATCATTGTTTTTTCAAATACAGCGGTGGCACATGGAATTGCTCGCGAATGGGAGATAAATACATAAATAAAGTTATAATCTGGGATGAGTTTTTGTACTGTCTCGGTGGAGATATTAAAAATATTCATAGATTGGTTATTAACGGAAAATACTGCCGTGATCACGGTAACCAAATCCTATTGATGGAGAATCTCCTTATGACTGGTTGAAGAATTTTTTTGATTATTATGAAGAAGTTAACACCGATTACAGATCACTTGATGAAAAATTAGTTGAATTAAAAAAGTAATTCGATTACAATCAAATAAAACTCAGTGTAGCATAATGAGATATATAATTTCAGAAACATCAATGAAAGAATTTTTAAATCTGTAGACGCCAAATGATTTAATAGTTGCTAACAGAAAAATAGTTCGTGATGCGCTTCAACGAGAATTATTTCAACTACATCGAGAAAAGTTTCCATTATTACCGGTACCGTTATGTTATCGACCAGCAGATGCACGACGACAAAATATTGACGTTGATGTACCAGGACAAGAGAAAAAACAATGGTACTGAATGATATTGTTTTAGTTGATATTAATTTCGTCGAAGAAGCATTAAATGCGGAGAAATCTCCTTGGATGCTAGGATATGCTTTGACAACTGATTCGTCGCAAGGATTAACTATCACTGATACGCGGGTTTGGATTGTTAATGATCGCATAGAATGTTCAAATTTTGTTTATTTAGCTGTATCTAGGGTGAGAACAATATCTCAGCTAGGACGAATAGTTTTAGATGGATTAATAACCGACGATAAAAACGGCGATTACATAATAAAGAAAAAAATAATTTAGTTATAAACAATTTGATTAAAAAAAAATAATTACGAATTTGATAATTTACCGTAGACAGAAAAAATAACCAACTTGGTCATAATCGCACTAACGTCACTTTGACGTATTTAGAGTGTAATCGACATGGAATCGATTATTTAAGTGATTGAGGTGGTAATTGAGTATCTGCGGGAATTACATGTAATTCCTCACGAGTAAATCCACGCTGAGGAGCAAGTGAATCAAGTACATAAACTGCTGGTCTACCTGATGATCTGGTCACGGTAGATATTTTATGTGGTGTTGCACTCCAGATGGGATCTGTTGCTCTTTTTCTACCACCCTCAGCCTCGCCTGGTTTATATATCGTACAATAATGTTACCTAACACCAGCCGTGTTGAAAAATAGCGTCTTTTTATTGGTATAATTGTTTTTGCAATCGTAATTGCTGTTTTCATCGCTATTGCTCGTGTTGATTCATTACTTATCGCTGATATTACACCTGGTAATCTTGTAACCCATATGTGGGATCGTTTATCCTGAATAAATTCTCTCGCGTATTGATATCAGAATAATCGTTCAGCAAGTGCTTTATCGAATCGTTCAACAATAGCTTGATCGTTATGAATATTAACTTTTCCGCGTCGTATACTAACATTATTTTGTCTCATTAAAAAAGATACAGCACCTAAAAACTCTCTGCCAGGATCAACTGGAAGTAAATTTGCCCATTTTAATGGTCCTCCTTGATAATATTTTCTAAATACATTTGCTACCTCAGTGGTTGTTTTAGTTATTAATGGTTATTCTTTGTAACGGCTTGCGATGTCAACAATCGTTAATACATACTTGTATATGTTACCATCAACGGTATCATGCGGTAAAAACATAATATCAGCATGATGAACTTCATTAGGAACACTAACATCAAAATGCAATTCGTTTAGGTGGTGGTAAATAAATTTGCCACACAGCCTGCTTAGATAACCACGCTGCGGCCGTAGCAGGTTTTACTCGAGCAGGTGCAGCAAGTTTTTTAATCGCTGTTTTACCTTTCCAAAATCCAAGAGGAGAATAATAAATCGATTTCATTATATTAATTACCATCACCTAATGCTAATTTTCCTTTCATTGCAGTGTTAATTAACCAACTAGCTAATCTTTCTTTGATTTTTTTTAAAATAGAATTTAGTGTATGAATTAATTTTACGTCAGCGAGATGTTGCTGTTGTAAATCATTACTTCGATAAGCAATATCATGAGTGATCAATTAAATGTATCGGATTTTCCCCTGATTTTGGTTGATTTTGATTATCGAGTCTGATATCGAGTCGAGTTCCCGGACCACAGTAATTATATCCGGGGAGATGTTTTTCTCCTTGATATTTAGACCAGAATAATCCTGGCAACGACGCTAATTTTGCGGTAATGTCACCGCAGTATTTCTTGTTTTTTTAATTAATTTCACTTCGATTGGCTTTTGACCAGATGAAACAAATCTAAATTTCTTTGTGCCGCATTTCACGCATTTACCTGTAGCGGCTGATTTATTGTTGCGCGTAACCACACTAATTAATCCTGTTGTTGGTGTACTCGATCAGCATTTTACACAATATAAATCCATAATATAATTATACCATGAATGTAATTGATTTTTCCGCCACAAAGAAACACGAACCAGTTAAACACCATGCGGCATTACCAAATTCCATTAGAATGATGAGAATAGGTCCATCTGGGTCGGGTAAAACACCGTTGCTGCTTAATTTGATAACGAGGTGGTTAAAATGGGACAAATTATATTTAATTGCGCCATCCGTTGATGATCAGCGATGCTATGAAGTATTAAAGGATTTTAATGAAATTGCACGATTATTAAATGAAAATATGGATGATATTATTGAATTTATCACTGACATCGAAGAAGCTCCATCGGTTGATTCCATTGGAGGATCTATTAATAATTTAGTTGTGTATGAAAATGTAATGCTGGATAAGAAAGCAAACGCGGCGAGGATATTTTTCCGAGGAAGACATAAAAATACTGATGTTATTTATGTAACTCAGAGGTACACACAAATACCAAAAGTGATCAGTGATAACTGTAACGTTTTAGCTGTTTTTAACGGCGTATATACGCATACACTAAGAAATATTCATTGCACCTGGTGCAGCGGTGACATGAATATAATTAAATTCAAAAACCTTTTTAGTCGCACTCAGGCAACCCTTCATGGATTTGTAACAATAAACCTGCATGATCCTAGAACACGATATCGAATCGACCTTGACAAAATATTTGGATAAAAAAAAGATTCCAACGACAGCAGCAGAGGGGGCGCATCCTAAAGTTGTTTCAAATTATCTGATATTTTTTAATCGCCTTGGACGCGTTTATTTTGTTAAAGCATCCCTTCTTCGAACAAGATTTTCGTAGAAGGTTTATTCTGGAAAATGCCCTTTGGTCTGTTTGCCCCCTTTGCTGCTAAGATGCTCTTAGCAAACAGTTACAAAGAATATGAATAAGAAAGTATGATTAAAACATTCTTGATGAAATTGAATATAAAATATATAGCTGTGACATTGAAAATTAGAAAAATATTATATGTATACGACAATCTCAATGAAAATGAAAAAGGAAATATATGGCTCAAATTTTGTTTACAACAACGTAAGTAACATAACTGGAAAAATTGGGTGTACACGCAAGCAAAGAAATAAGGGTTAGGAAGAGGTTTCCACATTTCAACTGTCAACAAAAGAATCACAATAGTTGTCCATCTTTGGTGACGTCATGTTCGGATGACATGGAGGAAAAGGTGATTTCCTCTTACGAAAGTAGTTGTTGCAAACACGTCTGTTCTCCACACTTTGCATTCGTTGCTCAAAACCTGCCTTACACATCCATGGACTCGTTTCCCAGTAACTGATGTATTTACCAATGTATACGTTACTCAGACAATGCTATTCATTTGTTTATTAGTATATGCCATTTAGTTTAGGGTCATCGGATTAAAGACATAACGAACGCTATGATCGCAATATCTGAAAAAAATAAATAATATTGCTATCGATTTCATTCAGGTATGTCTTGATGAAAGGTCGTTCAAGTTTGCTGGGCCGGCTAGTAAGCGGCTAGCCCCATGCCGACACCAAATGTTGTCGGCGAATTCCGTCTTTTCCATAGGGAATGCGCTCTCACCCTACACCCCAACATAAATGTCCAAATATCAAAAATGGGTGGCAAGGGTCATCGGAAACTCGGAATACTGATATATTAGATTAAATATAAATCGATATAATTTATATACTTTATATATAAATTGAAGGTGCGGCAAGAATCTTTATTTGGCCGATTGATATAATGCGCTGTTCGTTATGGATCACTGCAATCTCACCTCTATCTGCGGCGGTTCGAGTCTCGGATTCACCCAACGTGGGTATGTGAGAAAGCTTGTCAGCAGCTTTTCGTGGGTGTTTTTTCTTTCAGGGGTTTTCCCCTGTTCTTCCTCCACCATTAATAATGGCCGCCAAATATAGCCTATCGTGTACAACAACAACACTTGCGCGAGAAAACTGCCTAGCCGCAGTGTGCAACATATTGCTAAATGTTTAAGATTCTCTTTTTACAATTGAAAGTAATAATGATTTACATGGTTTTATGAGCCTGATTGTAAACCACATATCTCTCAAATCATATTGTAAACTGCTTACATTATGTTTTGAAATTACTTGCCATTCTCAGGTTACTTGCCGTTCTTTCAAGCAATATTTAATACAGTTTAAAAACTAACTTTGAAATCTCCCCCCGTGTGTTAATGAGGTTTAGGAATTTCATATTTATAATACATATGGCCTATCTGCACCACTTGCAACCTAAGAAATAATAGCAGTAATTTCATTTAGTAAACACGTGTTGAAAGTTTATCTAAGTGTTCATATAGCCTAATCGTGTCATTTATATCTGATGAGTGATTTATTTTATCGTAAATTTTGTCAGACAGATCGATATTCAATAAGAACAAAGTCGTGTTTCTGCCGATCGCATCGCATCCACCCATTACGTTTATGGAATTGATTTATTCACCCTGTACCAAAACTGAACTTTATGTCTAATATAGTAGTTACATTTTTATAACAGTCGCCTGACGCAAATCAGTTTGTGACCTTATGATACCGTAATGCGAACTCTGCCGTGGGTGGTTTGGCTCTTTGCATCCGTTGCCTGCAGCTTTGACTCAGTATCAATAAAACTAGATGGGTATGTAATTTAAAATATTACCTTTTCTCACCTTCTCCATTTAATTTCATCATATCTTTTAAATGTAAATATCACCATAACAACTTTAAACTAATGGATTCGCCTTCAGAGGCAATATTAACAAATCATTTGAATTGTAGTATACAATAGGTGCATACAACTTTTCCATAGTCGAAATTGTTAACTTTTCAAATCTACCTCAAAATTACATCACATATCTGTAAAGTATATAAGTGAGTAAAAAGTGTTATTGTCAAAAGCAGCATTTCAATTAAAGATTAAGTGGCGAGAGAGACATATTATAACCTAAGTGACTTAAATGTTTGCTGGGAATTTCAGCTGAACGTTATGAGCATACATACATCGATTTACACGATGTATGTATCGGAAGATGACAGACTGAATTCGTATTAACAGCAAGCTTTTGGTCGTTTAGATGCATGGTATGATGTGAAGTTTTAAGTACATATAGGACCACTATACACGTGAGCAACATGTTTTATCCTTGTATGAATCGCGATATCGATCATATCAATCGTTGAATATATGCGGCTAAAGATCATGGCAATATAACACGTAAGATAAATGGCGTTTTAACACTATCCAACAATCTTTCTTAAGATCTTCTCGTTCTGTTCACAAATCATGAAGTAGAAATAAACTAACGTGAGTCATAAATGAGATGCATAGAGAGAGGTTGGGATGGGATACAACCCCATTCGTATATTTTTTGTAAAGGGTTCATTAGTTAATCTCCAACACTGGTAAATGATTTGATAGATCGATCTCCTATATCATTCTATAACCAACTGAAATTTAATAAATATGACATGTAAACAAATTTGTTAAGGGATGTCTTTCTATGTGTAATATCTACCGATGTAAATATCTCACTTTGAACAAAATAAAAAATTATTATATTTAAATCTAACGTGTCTTTTACTTTGCTTAAGATGGTCTATTACATATGAATATGGTATCAAGCTAATTACCTGCATACATGTTTACTGTAACATAAATCACTAGGTTGAGGCTGAAACGAACTTGACAACAAAGAGACCTGATTACCTTTTGATGCGGTTTCAATTTTGTATCCGTGAACATCATGTTGTATCGTTTATTAGTGGTGGTGGCAAAAGTAGTGGAGCGGAATTTAGAACGGATTCGTTCTAAATATTCCTTACGTTCGTTTATATACTTTCATGAATATGCAGCACACAAAATTGTGTGTTCCTTTTGCTTGGAATAATGCTTCACACTTTTATGTTGATGTTATCACAACACTGTCACCTAAACATAAGCGGTATACGTCTGGACAGCTTCCCTAAGTAAGGATCGAACTATTTGTATCCGGGAATGAATTACCCGGCCAATAATTAAAAAAAAATCATTCCGAAATAAAACGCAACGGTGAATGAGTTGATTCTAATGCACATTTACTTCCAGATGCTCTTAGCAAATAATTACAAGGAAAATGAACAAGAAAGTATGATTAAAACATTATTGATAAAAGTGAATAGAAAATATATGGCTGTGACATTCCTAGTGAAAAATGATACAAATATTATATGCAAATGACAATCTTAATGAAAATGAAAAAGAAAATATATGGCTCAAATTTACTCACAAAAACGATAAGAGAAACATACATGGAAGAATTGTGTGTACACGCTAGCAAAGAAATAAGAGTTAGGAAGAGGTTTCCACATTTCAACTGTCAACAAAATAATGATAATAGTTGTCCATCTTTGGTGACGTCATTTTCGGATGATATGGAGGAAAAGGTGATTTCCTCTTACTAAAGTAGTTGTTGCAAACACACCTGTTCTCCACACTTTACTGGCAATTTTTGCGAAGAGGCAGTCTGTTATTGGTGTCCCTACTGAAATATAAAGTGGCTAAGGAGGTTTAACGTGTATGTTGCCACGAGTAAACTGTTCATCACCCTGACTGAAATTGCCTGTGCAGCTGTATGCACTTAGAGGACAGCATCATATGGCTGTATATCGTCTGGAGGAGAGGTGATACTTCTGACAAACTGTCGTGTTTATATATGTATTAGTTACTCAGAAACTGCCGTGTTCGTCTAAATTGTCCTTACTCAGGAACTACCGTATTCATCTATGTATTCGTTGCTCGAAACCTGCCATCAGCATATATGGATTCGTTTTCCAGTAACTGATGTATTTACCAATGTATACGTTACTCAGACAGTGCTATTCATCTGTGCATTAGTATATGGCATTTAGTTTTGTGTCAGCGGATTAAAGATATAACGAATGCTATGATCGCAATTTCTGAAAAAATAAATCAAATTCCTATCGATTACATGCAGGTATGTCTTGATGAAAGGTCGTTCAAGTTTGCTGGGCCGGCTAGTAAGAGGCTACCCCCATGCCGACACCAAATGTTGTCGGCGAATTCCAAGTTTTCGATAGAGAATGCGCTGTGGCCCTACACCCCAACATAAATGTCCAGATATCAAAAATGGGTGGAAAGGGTCAGAGGAAACTCGAACTACTGATAGATTAGATTAAATATAAATCTCTATAATCTATATTCTTGAAGGTGCGGCAATGTTTTTTTAGTTTTTTGATGATCAGATAAAGTAGTAATTAATCAGTGCAAATACATTTATAATTAGGAAAGCATGTTAAAATGCTACATTCTTTGCAAATTAATCTTTCTTAAACGTTTTGTAAGCATATCTATGTCTATGTTTAGTGCATACATTTATATTAATTTGTGCTATGTTTTGCAAATAATAATTTAATATGGGCAATGTTTCATGATATAGGCCAGTACAGTGATTACTCTTCATTTGACAACATTGATTTAAAACGTAAAGTCGTTGGATTTAGGTATCAACATCGAATAAAAAGTCCCCACTCCTTCATTGTAGGACAGTTTCCACTCTAACCTTCAATGCGATTTACATACTAGTCCATATTATAATGACAACATTAACATGCCCTGTATCATGCGAATATGTTTTACTGCAACTGGAGTATCTAGGATTTTCGGTCAAATTAATAAAGACGGAGTGGATAACTGAATTATGACTGTTCAAAATATTACCTCTCGAGCACAAACATCCAAGAGAGGAATATTGTTCAAAGTTCATTTTTACTTTCTTTTAGTGATCCTGCTTTACAGAAATTACATCAGATGCAATTTTGAAAATCGGGGATAGGAAGTGTTGAAGTAGAGGACCAAAGACAAAATAATCACCGATATGGTATGTATGTATGTATGTATGTATGTATGTATGTATGTATGCATGTATGTATGCATGCATGCATGTATGTATGTATGTATGCATGTATGTATGTATGTATGTATGTATGTATACAAAGGTAAAGCATTAATGTTAATTAAAGCACAGTTTAATATTCCAAATGTCAGTTGTGAAAAGCAATACGTATTTGGCGATATTAAGATTCATATCTCTTTGTGACTTTTACTAAATAAACGTAAGGTTGTATATTCACTCATAATGTTTATGGACGATCTTACTTCTCAAATTTGAGACATCTGGACTTTTAATTGATATAACAAAGTATTGATAGTTGACTAATATCTAAGTAAGTGCAATTTTATGGATTGTATTTATTTTATGACCAAAACTCCGACGTTGACAAAGCATCATTATTAATCTTAATTTTAGGAGTGGGATAAGACCCACACAAAGACACACAGACACACACACACACATATGCGTACAATAATCTTTTCTAATCTTATCAAACGTTTGTGTTTATAAAAAGGATACTTAAAACAAAATATGCTTACACCTGTCACACGACAGAAAACCACTCCTTACATCCCCATACACACCTGGCCAGTAGAATTCCCTCACTAACCCATCTCTTGTCTTTGCTACACCCACGTGACTACCAAGTAAACTCTCATGTGCTTGCCTAAGCGCTTCTTGCGAATACCTCGGGGATCCCTTCCGGGTGTATCGATACAAGATACCCCGTTTCAGCACGAACTCTACCTCACAGTCCTGCAAGTTCCGCATGGACTCATCCTTTGCATACACGCGTATCCTGTTAAGGGTAGAATGTTCCTCCTGAAGCCTCCTTAATGCACCAGGTAGCAAATTATGTATGGGCGAAGTCGAGGGGTTCAGCAGCTTCGACCCAGACCTTCGCTTCATAGACCTAATCTCTATGGACCCCACGTGTACAGGTGTACACGTCATAGGATTAGGCTGTGACAACACATACCTACATCCTAGAATTACGTGGTGCGACAATCCAGACAAAGACGCTGTTTGAATTCGTCGTATAAAATACGGGAAATCAAGGTCGATGTAGACAACCGGGAGAGAATCTTTAGTCTTATTAGCAAATTGGACTTCCACGGTCTCACCTGTATAATCTGCAGATTTGACAAATTTACTATCCACCAAGGCTGGATAACTACATCTGGTGTCATACAACACGGTAGCCTTCTCTCCATTTACCGTAGCTGTTGCTGTATTAGACCATTCTACTGGTTTACACGTTCTACTAGTGCCTGATGTCACTGCATTTATCGCGGAACGATATTTCCTGCAGTCTTTGAGAACATGGCCAGGTTTGTTGCAGCATACCACTTCAGTGTTCTTAGTAGGGATACCCATATCTACTCTTTGGGTCTTTCCTTGGCAATGGAACTGATCACGGCTGGGATTACCAGCCCCTTGGTTCCCAACAATTTGACCATTCAGCTTATGAGGTGTAAAACCATTAGCTCTATAAGGTCAGTGGTGCTGGGTTGATCCCTGCCACCCGCGGTGGTTGGACGGGAGTGTGCACTCTCATATCGCTCTGCCATCACACTGATATCTTCTAAGGTAGCGAAATCAAGCTCCGCTAAGAATACGATCTTTCCGATACGTAATGACAAAATGTTATTTCAGGATCTCTTCCCAAACACCTCCATAAGTGAGCGCGATGCCTGTCATTTTAATCCATTTATCGAAAAGCCCATGCACGCGAGCATGAAATTGCGCATGTGTCTCCATTGTTCGCTTAGACAACTCTCTGAAAAGTTTGTGAAAACTTTCAGCCAACAGCTCGTAGTGCCTTAACAGCGCTTTATTGAGAGCGTCGTAATCATCTACTTCAGTCGGTGCCATATTATGATATACATCCTTGGCAGCTCTTTGCAAAAATGCAGACATATTAATGGCCCCCGGTGGATTAAAGCTAACTTCTCAAACTGAGTTAAAAAGTTATCGAGGATTTCGTCTCTGTCGTTAAACATCGGTATTATTATCTAAATGATGTGTCTATCCTCTGATCATTTGCTTGTTGGTCCTAAATGCTCATTCATTTCTTCACCCATTAAAATATTCCGCTTCGATCCTAAGTCTCTCCATGGCTAACATATGTTCTCTCTCCCTGGTTCTTTCTTCAGCCTGCAATCTGGTCAACTCGATTTCTCTTTCTTTTCCTTGGCTTTTCTGCTTCTTTCTCTCTTCTCGGCTTGTCTGATTCTTTACTTTTCTGCTGCCTGTTGTTCTCTGTATTCTCTGAGACTCTGCTCTATAAATTCCACTAATTGGATCCCTTCATATCCTAATTCATCTCCATCAAGAGTTGTTTACTCTCTGACCAACTGCCTATCAGTTGCCATTCTTTTATACACGACTGTATCACCAACCAATTTACTTATCTTTATTATCTACTAACTGTTACTGCCTTACAAGAACAGCTTCCTTAGGAATACTTACCCGTATTCTAATCCAAATAAGTCTTAACCTACGGACTTACTTAAATTACACTAATGCAACCTAACAGCATTTTGCAGTACCGAATTCTGAATTTCTCTCTAAATTCAGCTTGCTCGCACCGAGAATGTGCAGTTGCTCCGTCTGGTCTTCTTTAATTATCTCTTCTCGCTAGAGTAATTAAAGGCATGATTTCTTTCTGAATTACTTTAATTCAGGCAACGACCATGCTATCATAGCAATTCAGGTATGGAATCTTAATTTATTACAATGTCATAACATGCATTAAAGAAATGTCAAACAATAGCATGGACTAACTACAAAACGCATAGATATTGGCTCGATTCACTCTCGTAATTTCTTGCTTAACCAATAACCAAATTGAACACTGCCATGGTACTCTTTTTCTATCCAATATCCCACTCAGCCTCTGTCACTCAAACCGTTTAAGATAACCCCGGACGATAGACCACACTTCGCAACGTCGCCCTCTTAGTAAGAGGGGTTGTTTATTAGGTCTGGCTGGAGTTATCCAGAGAATGACCTCCCTCAATATTATAGCCCGGCGGGAGTGAAAGACGAATGGAATTTCAACAGAGAACTGAGTGAGAATACTGGGAAGAAATAAAACAATACGAGGCCCCTTTTGACAAGAATTTGTTTTTATCAGAACAAATTAATAATGGCGATTCCAAATCAAGTTAGGTTATATCAATATAATGTAACATGTGTGTCTAATTTGGGATTTATTACATCATCATAACGAGTGGTGAAAAGAGCGCAATGTCTACGATTGATTGCATCACCTTCCTGTCTGACCATATATCAGTGTCTCCTAGTTCATCTTTCCTAAGCTCTATGTTCTGTCCCTTTATGGACTTCCTGGACCCTTTATTCTGACCTCGTCCTTCTCTCTTTCCTTTCCCCGTACTCCTGTCTTCGGACTGTCCAATCTTTCTCTAAGAAACTATTCCTTAAAGGACAAATTTACCCCTTAATTCTGTATACCCACTTATTCAGAGCATGTTGCTATCCACACGCCACGTAAATTCTGACTTAGTACGGTAGGACATTGACCTCGCTTCCAATGGCAAGTCTTAAATTACAACGTGAAGGTCTACCAATTATTACCATATTATTTTGCATATGCTACTACATGTTCGATAACTATTGTATGAAATTCAAAAGAAATGTATTTCATGGCATTCCGTAACTACAAGAGTATCCAAGCATGACAAAATAAGATATAATTAGGTAATTATTGTTAACTCACGATGATCTGTATTGTCCTAACAACAAAGAATGTTAGTTCATATAACCGTATGAAATCCTACACATATGAACATTTGGATAGCATTCAATCAATTCTACCAATGAACTAATAACTGTAAAATTAAAAGGTAAATTGCATAGCAACTCTAGCATCAACACATTTCCATGATTTGAATAAAACAAATTGCATAACAACTCTAGCATCAACACATTTCCATGAATTGAATGAACAATATATAATATAGAATCCGAGTCCCAGCAATCATATTTGCATAAAACAAACAATTAAATAATAGAATATTATGTGAAACTAAAATTGCGTACCTTATCGACATTTCTCTCAGGACGTGTGCGTGCTAGCCCTAAATGTGCCTTCTTTTTATACGATGAACATCTGGTCCCTTCCTTGTTTCACAAGGAAAGGACTAATCTTGTTATGCTTTCCACGGAGTCAACTAAGATTTCCTCTTCGAGGAACTTTCTAGACAAAATAATTTCAGCTAGGATCATCACTTTAAAGTCAGATTGCTATAAAATTGTACGCCCTAATTTATTCCACCAATCATAGGTGGTGGTCCCTAAATTTCCCAAAGAAATAATTCCTTTCATCAGGATTAAAAAGCCCAGACTATGTGTACGACAGTGCATGACAATTTCCCTTAGAAAATGTGATAAGTGGACATAGGTTCCTACCAAGCGGCTAGGGTTGGTAGCTCAAGTGTTTACGTTCTAAGGACACCCTGTTCAATTTCACTGGGTCGGAATGCTGTCCCTTTGAAGTTTATACTGACATTGGGGGAGATGAATGAAGAAAGATCAAAGTGACCCTTCACAAAGAATTTCCTGGCTTAACTGCGGTAATACTTTAATTATTAAAAGCAGTCAAATTTTCTGTAGTTCAAAATTCAACACTTCACAATACGTATGAAATAAGATGAATTTATAACCTTTGAAGCCAAGGTCTACTTATCTCCAGTACGCAGTGAATGAAGATTTACAAGGGGTATATGTTTAAAGCCATGACAAATAAGAAGCCACATTAATAACAATCAGTACAATTAGAGATAGATTGTACATTTCTGGCAAATATGTGATTTAGCAATTTCTGGTGATTTAAAAGGTATCATATTACACAACCAGCAATTCTATGTATATTTATTAAGTTGATGGTAACATAATGCGGGAACACGTTTCTCTTTGAGCCTTAGTAAATCAGTTGGTAAATAGTAAAAGTAAACACGTGTCTTTTGTTCCTGAGAAAATATTTTGCATGGACATGTATATTTGGATATGTATGTATCACATTAAAATTAATATAACTGAACTATGCATTTTGGTGTAACATCTAAATTGTCTCAGCATTTGTTTGCTCGGAACACTTAAACACTCGCAATATACGTATGTGATTGCTTTTTAGTGGGCGAGTCTTTGAATATTAAACGGCATAAAAACTGCAATCTGCACTATGTACTGCAGCTGAGCCATCAGATAAGTAACAGGATCTGTAGAGGATATCCGCGATTACATGCTTATGTTGCTGTGACCTCTAACTGGGGCAACAAAACTGAATTCGTCCCCTACAAGCAATCCAAGATGACCACAATGTCATTTCTGTGAAAAGGATTAAGGTCCACCTAGGGAACATGGATGTTTCAAAACACACTATGATTGTGTTGTAATTTATTATCTCAAGATGTGTAGCTTGTTTAGACGGTCAACATATTTATGAACGATCTGGAAAATTTTGACAACATAATCAAATCTCATTCCTCATCAAAAGAGTAAGGTAGATCAAAACTTAGCAAGTTTTATTTCTCCGCAGACTCGTTTAGTGCACTTTCAATTTGAAATTTTCACAACTGTTCTTATCTCTGAATTCATGACATTTCGTTTCGCAAATGTTACTTTTATTCTATTAAATAGACCGAACTATCTCATTCTTTATTTCTCACCTTTCCCCATCTTCATAATTGGTAAGTTAAAAAAACTGAGCTGCTACAATCCAATGATATATAACATCTACATCTGCAGCACAGCATAGTCGTGGGACATGCGACTTTAAAACACGGAATTCAAGACGAAACCGTAACACAGCCACTACATTTTGTATGTCTAAAAAAACAAACATCACAATCTGCGATTACCATTTGCTTAGTCACCCAGATTCAATCAAATTTCATTTCTGCACCAAATGAGTGCTGTATCGCGGAGAATTAAAAATTTTAATTGTTAAAAGGCTGTTAATATCTAATAAATGAAAGTGAATGTGTTCACTACAACAACGACAACGTTTATAAAGAATGCGGTTTGTATTTACAGGTCAGAATGAGTGGAACTGCTAGCTCATATTATTGAAATGTTTTCAAAGAAATGACAAAAACATGCATGACTATAAAATGCAAATAATTCAAATGCTTGTTGGATGGTAACAATATATATATATATATATATTGGTTTTTAGTGCATCTTAAAATATATTACAACTTTTAATTCCAAGAGGCAAGAGGATTGCTGAAGGTACATTTACATAAAAAAGATCCATCACAAATTTTGTCGAGTTTGTATTGCGGTATTGACAAAGTATTTTCCTCCGCTCTCCCACTGTCTCTTTCTTTATAACACTATTGTTGCAATATGTTTCATCAACATTTTTCAGGCATCCAACCTAAAAGAAGGAACGGACATGGAAGGTTCGGTAAGCTAAATGTCTTGACCATTTGCTATCAGTTTCCTATTCACAAATACATGTTTACATCTAATGACTGGCTTCCCATTTTGAGAATGCATTGTTCCATCCGATAGGATTTTATTTGGTTGACATTTTGTGACGACATTCCAGATGTGATTGGAAAGTGTGTCCATTATGTATATGAACAGTAAGCTTTCTGGCTGACAAAAGTTAAGAATGTTTTATTACATTTTTGTAGGAAATACTATCCCAGATTAGAAAATACCTTCACACTCTCACCAACTCTATTTAGTAAAAAATAGCAAGGGAAATTACCTAAAAAGGAAGGAAAATGCAAAGACAAATTCTGATCTTTTCTTTAGTCGTTTTGGTTTTTAATATTGATCGGAACATCGAGCTTGCATTAATAAAGTAGACTGAATATTTTGAATTCAAAGTAGCTTAGCATAATAATAAATCTAAATTGGTCAGCCGGAGTCATGTTTATGAATTAATATCCTAAAACTGAATTAAATTAATTTATTATGGTTAAATTGCATCTGATTATAATAAGCTATGCATTAATTAATTACAATCCACATATTCTGTAATATATCATTGCATAACTGAAATAGTTGAACTGAGAAAACCATCAATGCTTTGATGATTCTCTGAACATTTTGATGTAATCACCATCCGTTTGACCAGGTGGAAAACACAACTATTGACAAACTTTGTTTAAGTGGGAGTGGTGACGACAGTACGAGATGTGTATTAACAGTAGTGCTGTCATGTAAGAGTGCTTTTTGTACCGTATGACAGTGTTTTTACTGTGTGTGTGTGTTTGTTTGTGTGATTTAGATTTTTAACGTAGCTTTAACAATTTTTCCTGAGGTACCCCGAATGGCCGAGTGGTCTAAAACGCTCTCCGTTACGGATCACTGCCATCTCACCTCTGTCTGAGTGGGTTCGAATCTTGGATTCGGTTAATGTAGGTATGTGGGAAAGCTTGCCAGTAGCTTGTGGTGGGTTGGTGGTTCTTTCCAGGGTTTTCCCATGTGCTTCCTCCACCATTAGTACTGGCCACCATGTATAGCTTATCATGTGCTGAAAAATGGCGTTAAACACTACAACAAAAACAACAACAATTTTCCAGTCATATCGCTATGATGTCTGCAGTTTAAAGTGATGTCTACCACAAGGACATCATACAGCAAAATGTAGCATGAGGTCCCACCCAGTCACATTATCCTAACACCAAGCTGACCAGTCCTAACACTAACCTGATAAAGCTTGCCAGTAGCTTCTGGTGGGTTGGTGGTTGTGCTGAGTGCATAGCAATGCTACTACCACATTTAAAAGTCTTTGGTATGCCGGGGTTCGAACTCATGACCTCTTGCATCCGGGGTGGACACACTAACCACTAGGCCACCAGAGCGGTTGTGTTTGTAATGAATTGTTTTTATATGTTGTTGGCCTCGCACTTAATATTAACACACAAGCCGAGTATTTTATAATCTGATGTTATGCGGTAAGCATTCACTAGCAATTAAAACTTTCTTGGAAACACGATGAATTTTTGCAAACATTTGTACGTTTAACGCACAATACTTATTATAACCTATCATAATGTTATTTACGTTTGCTGGAAAATCACGCATTGACTAAAATGGAAAGAAAACAACAGTTCATGGTCTGCAGATGTTTATAAAACTTGAACTTTTTCAGCTGCTGCTATGAAATCGATTTTACGATTTCTTTAATTTTACCAGGATTGTGCCCATCATTCATCTGAATATTATTCTGCAGTGTTTTTAAAGGAAAAAGCTGAGTAATGTTACAGTTGTTTCGAACATAAACATATTATAATTATGAAAATCAGAAAGTGTTTAACGTCCAGATTAAGGATTTCTTTTAGATCTGCAGATTCTTTCTGCAATTTGTCCTGTTTTCTTTATTGCAAAAGGTGTGTAATTAATAAACACAGAGCAGGACAGAAAAAATGAACTATTTGCATTGATTAATTCGGAAAGAAGGTCGATAATATGTATGAAACGGCATATAAATCTAAAACAAAACGGAAACAAGGGCAAAAATGTTATTATTACAACATGGGTCAATTATTGATAATGACTTTGCTTTTAAATTAGGATCATATAAGTATAACAAATGGGGGGGGGGAGTTATTCTGGGTATATCTGCTTTTGACAAGCGCTTTGTCCTCATGATAAGCAGTACACCCCTGCTACACTTACCAAATCCAGGACTGAATAGCTTGTTTGTAATAGTAATGCATATAACATTGTATCACATGATAAGGTCCACTGATTGTTATGTACCGATTGTTTACGTGTCAAACGTAAAGGTGTTAATCACCCGAAGAGAATAAAAGAGTAACTGGTATTGGTTGTACTAGAACACTATTATCAATACAAATTTGATTAGTTTTGCCAATTATCGTATGCACGTGTGTACCACAATATATTAATGGCGTCACTGCATGTATAAATATTGATTCATTTAGATATGGTTAATCAAGCCATGGCCTCAAATTCAGGATTATGAAAAATGTTTAATTATATACCGTAGCAAAGGTGAGGTGTGTTATAACAATTTTGGGCATTAGTGGACAAAATACAATTAGGATCTCACAATTATTTATGTTACATCACAGTAGACATACCGCTGCATGCACCACTGTCAGACTGAATCTCCTGGTTAGGACAAGGTCATATTTTGTGAACTTTTCTACTCCATACTAAAATGGGGTTCACTTTGGTTGGCGGGCACCTCAGGTTTATCCCCACTTCAGAACGATAATGAACAATCAATACACAATACGGATAATAATTGTCTGGACAGGATATAAGGGAAAATTATTAATTTCATTTGCACACACGTTATCCTGATAGTAAAAAATAATTATAAGCCCACAAATTGGGTAAAGGACGCAGTTCATTTTACTCCTGTTACAATTATGTTCATCTATATTTATCATTCTTTGATTATGTTTAATTTAAACATGTTACTTACATCCTGTGTAATTGACTCGCCATCATTTCTGGTGCAGCCCTGGTGTGTCAGTTGGTAGACTCTTCAACTCGAAATGGAGGGTTCGTGAGTATGACATACTTCCATACCTGCTTGGGGCCTACTGTATTTGAGCATCCTTGAGAAAGGCGCTTAGCTCCCATTTCCTCAAACTGAAACATGTCAATACTTCGTTAAAGGTGTTGTTAAAGCCAAGTTACAAATAATCTTGCAAGCATTATCAACAAACATGTTTGAATTTGTTCAAAGATTCATATTTTTAAAATGGTTGAGTCAGATTCTTAACACAGGCACAAAGTAAATATTATGACAAAAGTATCATTCCATAAATTAGTTGCAACAACACTTGCAATATTCTCAACCATTTAGGTGGAAGGAAAAAGCAACAAGGATGCCACTGATCACATGAAAGATGTGCCCGACCAGACAGCTGTACAAGAGAAAGGTAGGAGATTGTTGTTCTTTGATTGTTATTCTCTTCGTGAGATGCTATTTATGGCCTTCGTTAGCATATTGTGCGATGAGTTTATCACATTTTCTGGGTCAATATGTTTTGCATAAACAATGCATTTTGAGGCAAAGTGACTTATCTTTCCAGCTAAAATAGAGCAGAATAATGGGAATACATGTTCTAGTAAATGCAGTAATGTCATAGGTTAAATTGTTCTTTGAAAGTAATCGCTTGAAGCAGACAATTATACTAAATTAATTAGTCTAAACAAATAATAGTTGTTATTAAAAAACAGAACCTGGATTATGTCGAATACACAAAGGAAATTCCGAAATCTAGATCTAAACCCAAATAAAGATATTTACGTCTGTTAATAATTCTGATTTTAAACCCATACACATTTAGAATACTTTAGCAATATATTAGTTGTTCACAGAACATTCAATTCAAGTCAAGGAGAAATAAGCTCAATGTTGGACAATGCATAGATCTGACCTATCAATCAAATCCACAAATATTGACCAATCGGATAAGAGAGTCCGGTGCTACGGTAACATCTGCCATGTTTAACCAACAAACAAACGTGTCGTGAGAATACAGCTGCATTACAGACTTTCGTGATTTTCGGGATATATTGACAAAATGGTGCTTCGATGTGCATGGGAAACATGCAAAGCAGATGAGAGATATCTGGGTAGGTTGGAATGATGCCATTTTATACGTTTTCTGACTCCAAAACATGATTTGGAAAAGGTGAAAAGATGGATCAAAGCGTGTGGTCGACCACACGAACAGCTTAATATCGCCAGAGTCAACCAACACAAGGTCAATTGCTCAGAGGTAATTCAGTTAAGATTACACTATGGTAAATAATTATATATAGTATTGTAGAAAATAATGTTAAATAGAAAACTATCTAATACACATTTCATAAGGATGGTTAATGTAATTGTTGTTACCCATGGTTAACTAAATTTTATCAGTACATCCTATGCTATACATGGTGGCCAGGTTTATCACGTGGAAGAAAAACCCGGGAAGAATCTGAGACTCACGGGAAGCTACTAAAAAACTGTTTTTACATACCCACATTGGCCGAGTCCGAAATCGGAACATATGAGGACGTAGGTGAGATGGCAGTGACCAGTAAATGTGATAGCTTTTGACCACTCAGGGTATCCAGGTCACCCTGCAATAACAGTGCTTTAATTATAATTTACATTTATCCCAAACCAACCCTCTAGATATTGTTATCTTGTATTGAAGGAATTAACAACAGGTTAATACATTGGGTTACTGTCAGTGCATATATAATGAAGCATATATTTCTGTTATGATTAGGTCATGAATAAGAATAAGAATTCTTTATTTCAGACAACATTGTCCATATAACAAAATTAAAATATCGATATAAAATGTTTCTTTGTTGACATTAATATAAAATGTAAAATTTAATTTGCATTTTTGATTGTCATATAATGCACTGTTTTGTAAACATACCTATTTTTCAGCACTTTGTTGGAGGAAATGGACCATCTGAGAATTACCCAGACGAAGACAGTCAACATAAACGCAAATACCTGCATTCGGAAGAAAACATGAATACGTAAGGGCCCAGTAACAAGTTTAATTTCAGAAAAAATTCTGACATTAATCATAAAGTTAATATGCAAAGCTAGCAAGTTAATGAACTGATACTGTTTCGAAAGTGTTTCAATTATATTGCTTATACTTTACAATCAATTAAAACACACACACACACACACATATATATATATATATATATATATATATATATATATATATATATATATATATATATATATATATATATATATATATATATATATATATATATATATATATATATATATATTTATTTATAAACATGGAAACTACTTGTTGACAAACATCATTGTGCATAAGTATTTATTTCTTACAAATTGAACAATCTAGATATGAATTGTGAGTCAGGGGTGTCTACACAGACTGAAAACTCATGTTAGTATTTTAATCACTTATCCTGAGGACTGCAGATATGGAATTGCATAATATGAGTAAAATTCAGCTAACTTTTGTAATATTGAAGTCCTAAATGGAATGTCTGGTTTAAGTCATTCCACATACATAGCCTCCTGTGTGTACACAAAATTCACAATCTGTAACCATTAGTCAGCCTTGAATCTGTGAAAAGTACCTGTTTGTTTTCTTTAATGATACATGCTCATCCATCTGTAAATAGACATTTTATATATAAATGCATGCTTGTTCAATAGTCATATTTCTAGCGGAGAAGGGGCATTTAATTTCCACAATACCACATATTCCATTGTCACATAGTGTCCCATCAGGCGAGGCACCCAAAAATGAAAAGTCATTATTAACGACAAAGCCACACATGGAAAAGCCTAAAAGGATACAATTCAAGATATTTTTCTTTAGCAGTTTCCTTGTCTTTTACCATATTCAAGAGCTTTGGCTTTCACATCATTTTTTGAAAATAAACTTTTCACTGGGTTTAGATTTTCTTGATATTACTTTTCCAAAATTAGATGATGTAAGTCTGTCTTTTCTCTCAAGAAACCAGAGATCTAATAAGGCCTGATTTCTTGTCTGTACCTCAGTGTCACATGGATTTATGCACTTTGTGTTCTTACTGAGTGGTTTGAACTCATTTGGTAAACACACTTTAGAAACCCTTGTCACAGATGTATTACCACAGTTCTGAGTTATTTGTGTAGTTCCTCTCAGGTACTTTGTCTGAAATGAAGAAAATAAATATTTTTTCTTATTTTTTCAGGGATATCAGCAATAGATATGTTAGCAGTTATAGCTGAGAATCAGGATATAAGGTTCAAAGTGTCAAATAGTTCAAGAGAGATACAAGAGCTTGAACTTAAAGTGTTATCTAAAGATAAAGCAAATTCAACATCAGAAGAAAATGATTGCCAAAAAACAAACATTGAGTGTTGCAATTACTAAGTACAAATAAAACACACTGCAACATGTGTTTAAATACTATACAGGAGTCACAAACACAATATGTTTAGCTTTATTGGCCATTCTAGCCCATATAGTGTGTCCAGTCAAATATGGACCAGGATGAAGGGATACAAAAAGCCTTAGCCAGGATGATGGACTGTTGTTAACAATATGTAGGCATAGGCATGGTTATGGTTTAGAATATTTGATCACATGGTTTGGACTGTCAGCACAGTCAGCTAGTGTTGTGTTTAACACATGACTCAATCTTTTGTGTATAAAACTTGGCCAGCATTCAATTTGGCCAGACAGAGATACTATAGTTTCCCACTACCATTATTATAATAGATGGAACTGAAGTTAAAACTCAAATTCCAGGAGCACTTTGCCTACAGAGTCATTTACATAGTGATTATAAATCTGCAACAACTCTACAGGGGTTGATAGGTTGTGATCCCAATGGTTGTGTAATGTTTGTTTCATAATTTCATAACAGGATCAATTTCAGATAAATCTATCACAGAACAATCTGGTTTGTATGATATCCTTAAAACACTAAATGCAATTGGTTATATTAAAGAAGGATATACCATAATGATATAAAAAGGTTTTAACATTGCAAAATAAGTACATGAGCTTGGTTTGAAAAAAAACATTCCACCATTCGCATCGGCAAGTATGAAAGTAACAGCTTCTAAGACACTTTTGACTAACAGAATTGCCAAACATAGGGTACATATAGAATGTCTCATATATAACGTTAAAACGTACAAATTTTTATCACACTGTATTCCTACATTTTTGTTTCAAAGATCAAAAAAAAAAAATATGGACAGTGTGTTGTATTCTAACAGTTTTTCAAGATTTCTTTTGTTAAGGATGAACACTGAATATACTACGATTGAACATTACTTGATATGATAATAATGACCCGATCTGCACGTCTTTTAGAGGTGTTGATACTTTAGGAATGTTTGGTGCAATTCTGCACTCTGGGGGTATTCCCTTCAGAATAGAGAGATGAGACTTGTCCTTTTCATCCACTTTCGGTACTCTAAATGTAAAAGAAATGTAATGAAATAATCGTGTTAAACAATGTTGTTTCTGTGTTTACTTCATGTCAATGCCTATTTGTGCCATTTATAAATTTTGCACATACTTTCAATGCACACCTTATTACTTGTTCAATTTGATGACATTATATTGTATATTTACATGAACATATTTCTAGTATGTATCAATTCAAGTATGTTGTATCAACATGATTAATAAAAACAAAGTATTAAAGCTATATTGATTGTTGTGTTTATTTTAAAATGGAAGTAATAATTATTATCTCTACGTTCCATCTACAACCAGATTTTAAAGTATTTCTGTAGGTAAATTATTATTCATAGTTTTTGTTTATATCTGTCTGGCAAACCACTTACTTCGTCGTTTTCCTACTCTCTGTCGGTCTAGCAACCACGACATGGTTAAGTTACACTGGATTTATTTTCGATCGCCTTGGCACATGCCATTGCTGAGGTATGCTAATGTGCAGCTCAGCTGGTCAGGGACAGTGGTGAAGTTATGTAGTTTGAAACCCTGCAGTGACTTAATTAGCCCTACTACATGGGAGCAATGCCCATTGACCCTACAACATTACATAAATTTTTTTCAGATATCATTCACACTAATTAATAAAATAAATACTATCGGTACATTTATCTGAAACATGCTGCTTATACATCTCAGTGAAATGCCAGAGGAAGTGTTTGTACATTATTTATTAGGTTTTCAAAACAACATGTGTCAAAGTTACAATTTTGATAACAGTAATTAGTAAATCCTCCCAGTGACTAAAATAATGATAAAACGTGTCAGATACTGTGAGATTCCTGACATATGTGAGCTTAGTTTTCCAGTATACTGTATGTCAGCATGGTCATGTAAGGGAATTTACTCATCTGAAATTTAAAAAAAAAATGAATAGTAATTTAGTTTTTGCAAAGTCTATTCAATGAAGGCTTCGCAGCTTAAATGTCATCAAAAAGCTTCCAGAGGCCATCCATACATGACGTTGTACACCGAAGGGGGTCGAATAAGCATGATGATGGCTGTTGGGGTATTTAAAAAATGTGATGTCACTAAACCAACACCAGCGCCATCTACCAGATAAATAATTTAGAATGCGGTGGAGTATTGTTTTTCTAATGAAATGGGATTTCAAACCAATTCTAATTTTGACAATTTTTATTTGGTACGGGTGTCAAAGCTTTGTGATATCAGTTTTTGTGACGGGGCCTGGGGCGGGGTACACAAAAAGTCCGCACAAATTACGTGAAGTCATATATGGATGACCCGAGACTAAAAATATTGATCACTGTGGACATTTACAAAGGTGGCTAGGTACTAAATTGGGTCAAGAGAAAAGGACATATGGTGAAATCAACAGCTAACATCATAATACCGGTTACTAGAAACACCGAAATACACTGAAAAACCGAAATACACATTTATTTTCATGTTCTCTCTGTATATATCGGTTTCCACAAACAAATTATTATTTGTTTTTGTTTGAATAACAATATAAAGCAAAATAAAATACGATTTATATGATTTTGATACGAATTATTTACTTTTTCCTAGTTATAGCACGCGTCAATTGGTCCTATTTTATAGGACAGCTTGATCGTTACGGAACGAAGATGGTAAGATAGCGACTGATCGTTCCGGAACGAAGATAAACCCCGGAGCGATCAGGTCTGTCGAATCAAGTCTGAACGAGTGCCATCATTACATTAATTCAAACAAAAACAAATAATAATTTTTGTGTGGAAACTGATATATACAGTGAGAACATGTAAATACATGTGTATTTAGGTGTGCATTTCGTTTTTTCGGTGTTTCTATAGTCTGATAATACAAACCGGTTTGTTTGTACCCCCAACCGATTTAAATAATGGAAACCTTTAATGTGATAAAAGTGCAGAGAACTTAGTCATTTCATCCATTAATTTATAGCTTCTAAGCTGATTCTGAGCAGAGTGGCCCTAACACCGTCATCAGCGTTTCATGCTTAACGGAAGATTTCAGTGTAATAGACGGACATGCTCGGGTCCATTTCCAGTTTCTGGATAAGTCCATTTTTAGCAAAGTAGTGTATAACGACTAAAGATGTACATACATAAGTCGTCTGCTTCCGATATTTACAATGCCGAATCAAGCAAAGGAAAATGACAACTACGCTTTTCATGTGGATTTAACAAGCGGTTTAATTTTTATGTAATTTACGGAATTATTCAGCATTTGCCGAACAGGATGATCTACGTCATTATGTTGTCTGATGGAAATAAACTAGCCTATAGTGTACCTAATATGACGCCGTGTTAGTATGGAAAGTCCTTTAAGCATAAAATGATGCAGGGGATGCCAGCATTAGTGCCATTCTGGTCAATGTGAGGTTAGAAATTATAAATCAATGATTCGATTGACTTAGTTATATGCAGTTTTTATCACATTAAACAATCTCGTTTTTGAAATCGCTGGGGTGGGGGTACAAACAAACGGGGATGTAGAGTCAGACTATAGTAACCCTGATAATGCAATTTTTGTTTTCAACAACTGCAGCTTTTTTGTGAGATTACAGCCCACTAACACTTTTAGGTTGACGTCATCTAAATGTATCCATGAACGTAATTTAACATTTCCTTTTGCCGAATGTACTTCTCGAACAGTGTGTATATGATGAAGAAGAAAAGAGAAGGGGTCGGGAAATAAGAGCAGGAAAATATACACATTTATATACAAAAACAGAGGGGTTATACAAAGGGAAGAGTTTAGGAGGGGATCATGGATAGTTTAAAAATAAATGGAAATAAGCGTACAACGGACAAACAGGAAATTGTACAGCACATTAAGGAATTTTATAGCCACTTATAAACATCACAGAAAATTGTAGATACGAAAATAGAGGAATAGCTACAGAAATTCAGTGTAAAATGATATCAACATAACATAAAGATTTATGTGATGATTTTATCTCGCAAGAAGAAATTATGAGAAGTATCCAAAATCTTACTAAAATAAAATCTCCAGGTGGAGATGGACTCACCACGGATTTCTATATTAAATTCTGTGGTGTATTGTCGCCCATATTAGAATGGTTGTTCAACAATATACAACTTAGAGATGATACCATGACAGAAAGTATGAGGGAAGGGGTTAAAACTTTAATATATAAAGGGAAGGGAGATAGGGACGATCTTAACAATTGGAGGCCCATCTCCCTCCTAAATACGGATTATAAAATATTAAGTAAAGTACAAGCGGAGAGAATAAAGAACGGAATGGGGAAAATTATAAACAAAAACCATACATGTGGACCGAAGGGCAGAGACATCCAAAACAATATTTTGAGCATTAAAACAATTATAGAATATATAAATGAAAGCGGACAAAAAGCTGCTATGGTACATTTTGATCAGGAAAAAGCTTTTGATAGATTGGAACACAACCATATACAGAAAGTGCTAGAAAAATTTGGTTTTGGAAACAATTTCCGGAAATGGACTAAAATCCTGTATAATAAAATAGCCTCAAGAGTGCAGGTACATGGAACAAAGACATGTAAATTTGATATTAAAATATCAGTGAGGCATGGCTGCCCACTATCTATGTAATTATACGTAATAGCAATTGAAATTCTAAGTATAACAAATCAACTAAACAAAGACATTGAAGGTATAAAAGTTCCCAATGTAAAAGAAGAAGTAAAATGATGCAACATGCTGATGATTGCATTAACTTTATAACGGATCAAATTTCCTTTAAACACCTAATCAAGGAATTTGAAAAAATTGGAAAAGCATCAGGATACCAAATCAATCATGACAAAACTGAAATCCTAAAAATAGGAAACTGGAAGAAAATCACTCAGGATTACCCCCACATCTGATCAGAGAAAAGGTCAAAGCATTAGGAATACATTTTGGAGCAGGCCGTGAGAAGGAAAACTGTAAAAGAATGAAAGAAGCAACTGACACAAAATGTGAAAATCTGGGAACTAACGCCATTATGCCTTATGGAACGACCCCAAGTGTCAAAAAACATATATTTATGCTAATACTAACTTTATCTTAAAATATGCAGATATAAGCAACACGACACTAAATACAATCGATAATAAAATAATCGACTTTAGTTGGGATTTTAAAATGCATTATATAAATAAAGAAACATTATATAGGGCCAGAAAAGGGTCTAGCACTGCCTAGCACAGTACTACTAAAATTTGCAAATATTTTAAACAGATTTAAAAGGATACAAGTAGAACCACAGTCGCCATTGGAAGGAATTTACATATACTGGTATGGATTTACATTAAGAAACAGAATGTATGCTAACACCAGTATAGCTCCGTACTATACTACATACCCCAAGGCCTTTAACCCCTTCTATAGGATTATATTACCTTCCTCACAAATCTCACTTTTCTTTCTGTATATACATATATAAAAAATTAAAAATAATTTTTATTTCGATCTTTGGCAACTAAATAAATTAAAGATAACCTGCTCGAGATGGGAGAAGTACAATTAATAAAAAAGTATGGACACTTCGAACACATTTAATCTCATGATAATAAAGCGAGAGCGAACAAAAAATAGCACACATATAAACCACTAGGGTTTTAATTTATATAACAGTACATCGGTGACTCGCCAAAATTAAAAATTGCCACAAATCTCCTATTGAGATCATTACTCATAGGAAAAGATAGGACAACTAGGTACTGGAATTTGATCAATAATTTGCTGTCTAAACACATATATAGCAATCATACCATATAGCTTACACATATAGCACACATGGGACATAGGGTGACCTATAGCAAAGGTCAACTTGTGTGAAGTATGGAAGGAACTCCGAGGAGTTGATAGAAACCATTCTTGGATGAACTTCCCTATAGATCCATTATGGACTTTTTAGAAATACCCCAACAAATTTCTAAATTTAAAGAATATTTAATTTCAAAATTCTTTTATAAAAATAACGCATACAACACACCTTTTGGGAACAACAACACATAATCAATTTCCACTTCTTTGGCTAGGTGGGGATATCTGTCTGTTCCCCCCCCCCCCCAAGTATATAATGACATTCTAAAGGAGTATGGATGTATGACGGTCCAAATAAAGTGAATACTCGCTATTTTAGTGTGAGTGCAATCACACTGTAAAAGAAAAAGAACACACATTACTTAAATAATCAGTGCCTACAATGCTGTCGGGCATATCTGCGCACTAAGGTTTCCATCTCCAATATTGAAGCAAAACGGATACCGAATTCGACGGATTGACGAAAATAAAATACAGCAATATTTGCCATTTGAAAAGAGGCAATTGTCACTATAATATTTTGTTCAAAATAATATTAATTTTAGACGCCAGGCATACCACCCCCGTGTTTTCCTTACTCGTTTTGTGTCGGCCTATTCTACGCAGAGCGTTGAAGAGATGCAATATTTATTAATCGAGCAATATAAAAGAAATACATTCGTTTGGACTGTTCTGTCAATATTTCAGTCCAGTAATTCGGTCAGGTATATAGCTAGTTTTACAAAATTCATCGTAATAATGAAAATAAACAAGATATATTAAGCAAACCAAACCGATCTTGTAAAAAAGTTAGTAAAGTTCAACATTTTATTAAAAAAATAATGTATTATGTGGAAGAGAAACAACAATGAATAAGATGAAATGGAATTACGACGTCATGTTGATGGGGACAAATTACTAAAAAATTCAGAACAAAGACTATATGCCGGTGAATTTCTTGAGAATTTATATTGTAGCGGCAAGTTGACACGTTGCGTGGTAGCAGACGATTTTGTACGTGTGTGACAACTTCTTGCAAAAATGGAAACTTGGATTAAATTGCAGCATTGTATTAAGGTATACATTTTCATCGTTTATATAATGTATTTATTTGTATGATTCTATAAAATACATAGCAAATCGGATTTTCTGGGTTACCGGTTCAAGGTCATTGAGTGGGTTTTCATGTTGACATTTAGAAATCACATTTTCATTTGCATTTCGAGTCGAATTGCCTGATATTTCTGTACACTTCATGATATCATTTTTCTCAATTAAATTGCGATCGTTCTTTCTTGATACAAAATGGATTTTACGCAAAATAACATGTGATCCAATGTTTACAGAAATGACGTATCGTTGCGCATAATTACCCGACGCACACAATTGGCCGACATGACATGTATGACTATACTATAACAGTTGCCATTACCTAAGGGTATCAAACAGTTCAAACATTAAAAATAGTTCATAAAAATACAAAATATTAAATCTTACCCCGCTTTACACGAACAGTAGGCATCTTCACACTTTTCCTCCATAATTTCGATGTGCAGACGGTGCGGAGGCTGGTTCTTCTTCATAGATGGCCAGCATCTCGCTTCTGCGCGAAATTTATTTTCAAACTCCAAAACTTTGATTTCGTGTATATATCCTTGCGTAAAGTAGTTCAAACCCTTCTGCAACGCTTTACTGGAAAGTTTCTTTTGATCAGGAAGGTATTTAAGTGAATGTTTTCGGGAATATTCGAGAGAGAATATGACATGGTACCTGTATTCTGTGATGATTCGGACATTTGAATCACAGGCACTTGATTCTGTGGAAATAATGTGTATATTCACCATATAATGTATGGCGAGTATACACATTAGTTTCACATAATCAAGTGCCTGTGATTTTAATGGGAAGCTTGGGGATTGCAGTAACAGTCTCTAAGGGGGCGGGGTTTATCTAGTCATTTCGGATATATGCAATTCAAGTCTGACGTAGAATTTTAGACTAAATTAACATGTCATGAACTAAAAATCTTTTAAAAAAACTAAGTATAAATAAATGCAATTTAAATATACATTTAAAATTGAAAAAAAAAAACACTTATGAAACGGAGAGAACTTGTTCCAAGAATGTCCATCTCAGAGGTAGTACCAGTTCTGAAATAACTGGATTAAAGATGATTAGAGTTAAAAGCCTCAAAGGTATTACTCGTCTTAGTTCTGAATTACATTATATCCCTGGATTATGGCTGCCTGCTTTACTACATAAACAACCGTCCTGGTGTATTACTAATTGTGGTGAAATAAGCTAGTGAAAGACCTATAGGACAGACACTAGCTACGATGTCGTAGCCTCAACGTGATTTGTTGTGATTGAGGTACGCGAAGTACTAGTAAGGATATTAATATTAGTACTAGACAGACACTAGTAATGATTTAGTGTTGTTAGGCTACATCAGACAACATACATGATTGTCAAGTGCTGTTTTAAAAGGTTTCGATAGTTATTATAAAATCACTTTTATCCAAGGCAGCTTGAGATACATAGGTACATATATCATTGTGTTTTGCTATTCTACTCACCATAATTGTTCCACTTCTAAGAAAAGTATGAACAAGGACTGTTTGACGAAAGAAAATGGAAAATAGGTCTATCAGGAAATAAGCTAGTGAAATACCTGTAGGACATACACTAGTAATGACTTAGGCTACAGCAGACAACATACATGATTGTCCAGTGCTGTGTTTTGAAAGGTTTGGATAGTTATTATAAAAAGCACTGAAATAAGCTAGCGAATGACCTATAGGACAGACACTAGTAATGAGTTAGGCTACAGCATACAACATATATAATTGTCCAGTACTGTGTTTTGAAAGGTTTGGATAGTTATTATAAAAGCACTTTTATCCAAGACAGCTTGAGATACATGGATAACTATATCAATATGTTTATGCTATTCTACTCATCATAATTGTTCCACTTCTAAGAAAAGTATGAACAAGGAGTGTTTGACGAAAGAAAATGGAAAATATGTCTATCAGTCCATTAAGTTTGTGCCCAGTTGAAGCATCTAAAGTGAACTCCTTAAATACATTTTGAATTGTGGAGATGAAAATGTTTTAACAAAACATATCACTGAACCTTAGTTTTAATAGGAGAGTCATAAATGGGGAGGAAGTTTTTGCTGCTGTTGGTTCTCATAGTGACGCACCTCACTTGAACATATAAACTTGTTTGCTATAAAGGGCATTGACAATTTTTTGCCTTGAACAAAAGAAGTTAAGTGTGGAAAAAACTAATTCCCAAAAGTATCCCATGTTTTTCTATTAGTCTCTGGAAAACTAAACGTTTATCTTTCAACTTAGCCTTAACCGTTGGTGTTGAAATATAAGCATTCATTGGCTCTAGTGTTCTTCCCCAGATCCCAACTGCAGATACAGTGAGGTGCACTTTTGGACACGTGCTATTTTGATAAAACCCAGATCTAATCACAAGTCTGTTTGTATAATGTATGCGCAAGTCATCACACTATTCCACAGTGCTTGAGATATATGCACCTTATATAAAGTCAGAAATCACACAATGATCTGGCTAGTATAAACATATAATGTTAGAACAGCTAACATTGAATATAAACCATCAAATGTTCTTGTGTTTCTTTTCTTAATATGTTATTGATTTGGGATGCAGATTGCCAGCTAGATAAACTCATGAGAGCTTGACTAGAGAAACAACAGAACAATCAAAGTTAAGGGCACCTATACTTGGTCATAGCTGTCTTGAGGGTGTTTCATCTCTAGCCAAACATGATTGTATTAATGCATTACATCGTTGTATTTCGCTAGGTGCATAATGAACCTCCATTTTCACTTAAACCAATTCTTATTCCAGGAAAGGTATGGCTGTTCACTAAGCAACAGTTTTATCCTCTGCCTTGGAAAGGCCGTTACCGTACATACTGTCAGGTAGCGATCAAAGGTGATTTTGTGACTAAGTTAAGGTTATTAAAATGTTGTCCAAAATACGTGTCATATATATAGCAGATACATTTTTGCTTGTATACATTAGAGAAATTGATAAGAGTTTATCAAATAGAGCTGTTTGAACTACAACTCACTGGTAGGCATTCATTAAAATAATACCATAATATCTGTTTCTCTAAAGAAACTGAAATGACAACTTGGAATAATGCAAACTTGTCTCTTGTAAATAACGCAACCATTGACCCTCTCGCTTATTAATACTTTACCTTTTTCTGTGTATTAATAATGAACTGATACTTGCTGGATTGGAGCTCGAATTTCATAGGCTGTGCTGCCAGAAGGGTCTTGGAGGTTATGACCCAGGGAGCTTGCTTATTTAAGGATTGCAATAAGCTGTGAGATATTTTACTGGAAAATATTACTTGTGTATAATTCGGAACTGATTTCCTCTTTTGTTAATATAGAATGACAGCTTGTATTATAACACCTCCAACACGCTTGCTTCTCTTCTAGTTTGATGACAGTTTGATATGTTGGGGAAGATAGGTAATGAACATTGGTTGTATTATACATACTATAAAATCTTGTGCACAGGCGTGTTCTTTTGACGCTTTAGAGCTTGCCAGTTTCATGGTGTGAACTAGTCATATTTTCTTGATTATAATACCTCAGAAATAACTGCGGTGTTGAAAGGACACAAGCATTGGTCACTGTAATAATCCATTGTGCATATTCACACACAAATATGCATACATATGCACATTCAGAATTATATTAAATGGGATGCTGATAATTGCTGTGCAATAATGCCATACAATAGTGGAAAATGGACATTCATTTGACTATTTTTAAGGTAATAGGTCGCTGTAGAGGGGGTATGGAACAAAAATGTGCAAATCAATTAAACATAGCAAGTGGAACGGAAACAACTGGTGGAGAATTTTATTTAACCATTGTTAAAGATATGGCTTAAGGAAGCGATGGGTAAAAACAAAGTACAAACATAATGAAGACAAAAGTACAGTAAACATACACTTTGGTACAGAAACAACTTTGGAGAAAATATATCATATTAATTTCATGAAATTCAATTGCCAGTTTAGTTAGGCACAGAGCACAGTTACAAAAACGAATAAACAAGTACATACAACATAGATAGACTGCAGTATAAAAGCAACTAGTGAAAATAGAACTCTTACATTACTATTTTTAAGTCATGGGTCAACTTCATAAATGATGTCAAAAATGCATGCAATGAGCATACACGAGTGTACTGACCCAACTGCTGAAAATATAACGCATATCGTGTTCTAGATATTAAAGGGTTGCTGTAGTGAGGCACATATTCAAACTTAAGCAAATAATGAAAAAATAAATCCATAAAGTATAGTCCACTAGTAGGGAACCATCGGTTGGTTAAACATAACCCTTCTTTGACTATTTTGAAGTTCGTGGGGAACAGTAGCCAGGTGAGGAATGTATAGGATGGAACAGATCAATACAGAAAACATTGCCCAGCGGTATGGACAAAACTGATGGACAAATGCATAATTTATTTGACTATTTTGAAAAATACAACTTTGAATTTCATAATTTTGAAAGTCTTGATTCATTCTTGTGAGGTGCAGAACCAAACTACACAAATGATGATATAAATAAATACAGTAGACATAACTCCATTGGTGAGGAACCATCTGGTGCATAACATGGCCTTAAGTTTGTCGATTCTGAATGCGATGGGTCACTGTAGTCAAGTGAGAAATCTATAGTCAAATGAATAAACTAATCAATAACAGTGACATTCTGATTGGTACGAAAACTATTGTTAAAACAGATAACCGGTATTTGACTATTTTGAAACTTATGATGCAGTGAATTGAGGATAACGATGTACTCCTGTAAATTGCATCTGCTGATTTTCTTGACCGTAAAACGTTTCATATAAGGTACTATAGCGTATTTGTGCTAATCTCATGTCTGCCAGAGGACACTTATCACTCGAAAAGTATAATGGCTAGTCACAAATGCAACTAACATGATGCAGCTTTGAGCGCTGGTATATAGTTTTTACAACGCTTCCAGTTATGTCACTACGCGAATCCCTCTTGATGTTCCTATTCACAGCGATGCTGGTCATGGAGTCTGGGACATCAACATTAAGATTCTGCTATCACTGAAATATTGCTATCTTTCTTACAAGTTTGAATATCAGAAGATCTCCGTTTTATATCCACTTTCGAGAGCTCCTCTTGTGCCCTTAATAAGTTAGCTTTTGTTATACATATCTTGTGGTACATTTAATATTATTGTACTTCTACAAATAGTTTGTAATAAAATAAAATCCTCTTTATATTAGTATTTGCACTTCCATCTGATCGCAGCTATCTTAATCACCCTACTTTTCTGTTACGCATCAATTTATTATGGAAGATGAAATGAAAGAAAGAAAAGTAAATATTGATACCTTATTTGCAGACGACGATACATCTACTGAAAGAAGAATGAAAAGGATTGGTTTTGGATTCGGTAATATATTTAAAGATGGTCCAGTACAACTTCGCAAAGGTGGGAATTTCGAAAAGCTGGTGCCAGACGGTAAGGTGTGTTGTAAAATTATTGTTTAATATCCAATCAACACAATATTCTGTCATGTATTTAGATGTTATTTTTTGGTCAAGTTACTTGGATAGCCATGGAAACGTTACGGTACTATACGAAGACATAATAAATTATCAAAAGTAAAGTCTGTATACCTGAAGTCGATATGTAATCCGTGTTCATAACTCAGAAAGGTTGATATGTTTTCCCGTTGCTTAGGAAGAGACATCATCATACCCACTGTCCACCCACTGTCCACCTATCCACAAGCCATCCATGCGTTTCTAATAATGCTTAATCCTAACGTTCTGAGTGGAAATTCACACAACTTTGTAGGTATGTTTCACTTTGTTAACCAACTTCAAGACGTGTTCTTAGTCTAAGATCTCACCATTGTGATCAACTGGATGAAGTTAACGATCAGTACAAAAATTTAAATGACAATTATAATTTCAAGTATTTTGGGGTCAACTGTTACACGCAGTTAAAGCAGTAATAAATACCTAGCATGCATCTGATACGTTTTGAATCATGACAGTTGTGTGCCTGCCTATAGGTGGATATCAGTGTAAGATGCACTATATTACAATAATGTTATTTGTAGTGCTGAGCCACTGTGGCTACTAGTATGGGATGTGTTTACAAGACATCCAGGTAACAATTGCATTGAAAGCTAATATGACATTTCATAGAACACTGTTGATGAATCACTTCAATTGCCTTTAACTCATTTTTACATAGTACCGCAGGAAATGCTGGTTCTTTCATTCGGATTATCTCGTATAGGATCACTGCTTGTTTTGTTTCACTTTGTTCGCAAATCCGTTTTATTTATCTTAACTGCGCTTGCAATATTTTCTAATCAACATTTTGATTTAGTTAAATTGTGTTCTCGTAATCAAAAATGAAATATTAGACATATAGTTTCATGTCTTTTTTCTTGTTTCATGGGGATTATCTCTCCTAACTGTGTTGGACATTGTGTACCCATCTGGACGAAGAGCCAAGTCCATAGCCTGTCAACATTCAGTTGTTATTACTCAGGAAGTTGTTGACCAGATCCGAGTTTGATCAGCTATGAAATATAGTTTTACATCCAAGAGATGCCTGATTATTTTGCATATGAGATCCGTCATACAAATCATGTGAATTCGTATCTGATTTCTGTAGGTTGTTGCCCATCTCTTAATAAAAGGATTTTGAAATAATATTCATTACAATTTAGATATGATCTTAGATTTGGAAGTGGTGCAATTCTATAAATACAGAGTTAGAACTAATGTTGATTACATTTTAAATATGTGCTTTGGTTGTAATTATATTCGAAGTAACATACATAATCTAATATCTAGCCATATTAATTACAGTTCTCTTCAGTCTGATTGAATGAGCTTCTTATCACTCTGAAGACGATATTTCTGATACAATTTTTATCAACCTTGAAATTTGAGTTAATTTCATCAACTATGCCGAAGTGGCTAACATTGAACGCAGTGATCCCATATTGATGAAATGATATTGAACCTGATTGAGTGTTTTGTTCCACTCTGTAGAACTTATTTATGATATGATTTTTATAAACATAGAAATTTCAGCTTGGATCATACATATTTCAGAGGAGTACTTTCTTGACCAAGATTCGTGTGTTTGATGATCATGACTTTTATATACTTACCATGTTTCCATTCTGGAGATCATATTGCTGAAAATAATTCGGTCCAGTTTGGGATATGGGTTTATATTATCTAGCTTGAGATTTAGTATGATACAGACAAATGATCCTGACATTGAAGAAGATATTTAAATCTTAAAGCCCAAAACTGGATAGTTGAACTTATTTCAATTAAAGAATTATGTCAGTATATTAATTTTTGAGTGTGTGCAACTTAAGATCTTTTTTACTTTTATTCTGTGATATTTATATTGATTAGGTATATATTGATTACTTTTTCCAATAGTAATACTGGCAATCAAGGGATCATGGGGTTATGCACAAAGAAATTTCCTGCCAACTGTTTACTTAAGTTGTGAACATAGTACAAAATGAAACATAAATATGAATCCTTAAGTAAGGTTCAGGAACTCATGAAATATATACTCCCGATTTATTTAGGTGATAGGCAAAAGCAACAAAGATCAATCTTCTGTGCATGATTCGACTACGATCGTCTTGATAAGACCGGCTGATAATGTTAAAGACGTTGTGACAGCTGGGTCGGTTGAGAAACCGGATGACTGTATAGGTACAGGAAACACTTCTGTATTTCCAACTTTTCTGTCGTAAATGTTTTTTTTCTTCCTTGTATTTTCTGTGTAAACCATGTTAGCCGAATGAGATGATGGTATAAACTTTCTGGCAATGGTACCATGTGGTGTTAACACTACCCTGAAATTTGTTGGCGGAATTTCTTTCTTCTGCCAAAATATGAGTGAAAATAAGTAAAAGCGAATGTAGATGCGATATAACATATAATATTTAAAAGGCCTCGAAAATAGGTTACTATGGAGTCTTTAACGAATAGTAAGCCCTTTGTCCCATTGTTTTACTTGTACCGGATGAAATACGGAACAATTATATTTACCTGCAATTCAGTAAAACTAAACCCTCCAGAATATTTTAATGTGATCATGAATGAACTACAAAGTAGTGTAATTATACCCATTTTCCCAACCTTTATATATGACATTTCGGCTGGCATTTTGTATCTGAAACATAAAAGTTATGACACATAATCATCAAAGTTGTATTCATGTTTGATAGAAAGCACCATCTTACTATATTACAAATGTTTTTCATTTGCTGATTGAAAATGAGAACTGACACACTTTCTCTCCGTATTTCGAAGAAGTGACAGGTACTGGAATTTGAAGCAGAGCAAGAGGTTATACTACTAAGCCTAAACATAAGAACAACTGTTTATGTCATTGTTGAATAGATTTTTCTTGTTTTTCTGATAGCTGTCAGGTACCGTCATTGCATATTATGTCCATTGCATCAGCCCTCCATGTAATTTTACAACTATATTGCTTTAAACTAAGTAAGAGAAGAGAGCAGAAACTAACATCTTTTGTAACAGTCAACAAATAATTTATTTTCTTTGAAAACAAAGTGAAAATTAAAAAGAAACTTAGATTATTGCGGATTAAATCCCAAGTAGCTCTAAAATATCTATCACAAGTTCAAATGTATGAAGTTCCAACAGAAGTCCTGTCATATTCCAAATAAGTTACCGCTTTCAAAGTGTTGATTTGCCTGTAGTCTCTAACGTGCTAATATACCAATGGCCCAGACTGTGGCAATGTGCTAACAGTTTGTTGATGTAGGGTAAAGTATGGCATGTAGCATACTTGTTATCAGGAATTGTTTACCTGTTTTTTACAAGTGCACAATTAGGATCAACAATTCTGAATCTTTGGTAGGAACTCTTGGTATCTTAGCAGCAACTTGTAGTGCTGCAAAATGTATTAATACGTTTCCCTTTTTCTTTAATGTCATGACAATATTGGTGATCTGGAGATCACCAGCAGTCATTGTTGTACATGTCAAGGTACTTGCCGGACACTTAGCCGTCATTAGCACATCCTTTGTCGCAGAGACACTGTATATATTACAATCAAAGCCGCAATTATTGAATCATAATTTTGCTACGGATGGATCCTTTTGTAATAAGCCTGCTATTTGTTATTACTTAAAGTAGACACGTTATGGGTGTATCTTGATTTGGTAGTGTTAGATAATAATAATAATAATAATAATAATAATAATAATAATAATAATAATAATGAGGACATTGTATAGCGCCTAATCTTTAGAAGCTCTAAGCGTTTTAAAATATTAGATAACACCTATAAGATAAAAAACATAACAATATTATAACAAAAACAAACAACATAAAATTAGAAAAACATTAAAAAATAAAATACATGTTGAGAATATTTCAGGTAGGAAACATTATTATGTCTTTAAGTTTGTTCTTGCAGTCGAAATAAGTGTGTTTTGAGAGCCCAATTGAATGTGATCACTGTGTCTTTGCGTCTCAGTTCCGTGGGCAATTCATTCCACGTTGCTAGGCCCTGGTATGCAAAAGAACGCTGTCCATATGAGTTTGTTTTCATAGTGGGAATAATGAGTATACGATTGTCAGCAGAAGAGCGTAAGTATCTTGCTGGTGTATACACATGGGTGAGGTCAGATAGGTATGTTGGACTGGAGTTCGACAGCAAAATGTAGCACAGAGAACAAATTTTGTGTTTGATTCTGGATCGAATGGATAGCCAATGTAGGGTACAGTGCAGCGGGGAGGTGTGCTCTGATTGTGGTACTCTAAGTATGATCTTAGCAGCTGTGTTTTGAACTTTTTTGAAGTTTCTGGAGTAGATATTGAGATGAACCAGACAAAATTGAGTTACAATAGTCCAGTCGTGAAAGTACTAATGAGCACATTAGTATTTTAGTGGCATCAACTGAAAGATATTTGTGAAATGAGCTGATGCATCTCAGCTCAAGATATGGAGCCTTGCATATGTTCATGAGATGTTGGTGCAATGTGAGAGTACTGTCCAGAGTAACACCTAGGTTTCGTACTGATTGTGTGAATTTAATGTTTGTGTTGCTGATATTTATTGTTTTAGGTAAAGGATGTGAATGAGAAAGTCTTTGTGCTGTGATGAGAATGGCATCAGGTTTATCATCATTCATCTGTAGCTTGTTAGAAGTCATCCATGATTTCACATCAGAAATGCACCTCTCTACCCTTTGGATGGTAGCATGAACTTCAGTGGGGTGTCTAGATTTGTATATTTGGGTGTCATCAGCGTACAATTGGTGAGACACTGGATGATGATCTATGACACTTGAGAGCGACTGAGTGTACAGAATGAAGAGAACAGGTCCAAGAACAGACCCATGTGGAACACGACAATATAGGTCAACTTGGCTGGAGTGTATTCCATTTGCATACACAATTTGTGTCATGTTGACCAAGTAGGACTTGAACCACAGTAAGGTTGTATCATGAATGCCAAATACATGCTGAAGAAAATGAAGTACTATATCATGGTCTATTGTGTCAAATGCTGCAGACAGATCAAGGAGAGTGAGGACTGTAACCTTTCCACTATCCAAAGCAGAGATAATGTCATTAACTACTTTTAGAAGAGTAGTTTTGGTACTGTGGCAAGGGCTATTTGAATTTAGATGAGATACAAGCTGGGGTAGAACAACCTTTTCTAAGATTTTTAAAATGAATGGGAGATTAGAAACTGGGCGGTAGTTCTTTAAATCGTTATGGTCTAGTGTTGGTTTCTTCAGCAGAGGCTTTATAATGGCAGTTTTGAAAAATGACGGGAATCCCCTGGATGAGAGAGAGGTATAAATAGCATGAGTTAGTGAAGGCAATACTGGATCTAAGCACTCAAGCAGCAGTGATGATGGAATTGGATCAAGTTCACATGACTTTGGTACACTGTTCATCACGATTGTACGTACGAAATTCATATAGACAGCTTCAAATGCTGCTAATGGTTGCCACTCAAATTCTGTATCCCAATTATAAGTGACGACGAGTGAATTGAAATTGTGGTGTCAAGCGTATCTCTAATGGTTTGTACTTTGTCACGAAATAAATTTGCAAACATGTCCGGAAGGTCGACTGGAGAGAAGGTAGTTGGAAGTGGTGTTGATTTGTTTCTTGACATTAGATCTGTTATCGCCATTACCATAGACACATTGCTTCCAGGCCTTCAACCAAGACAATATTGGGGATAAAATGTAGATATTTATATTATGGTTCACTTTGTCAGATCATTACTAGCAGAAACTGGATTTCAGTGTAAACACATTGGACATTTCTCATGAGTATCTTGGGCCTATTTTGTGTATGCAACATCTAGTTATTAGGTGTTCCTGGTGGCGCTTGAACAATTTATATGGAGCAGTAAAATGACATTGCCATTTGGACATTACTTTTTACCTTCCTCAGAGTCTCTCTCTGTATCTCCCCTTCCTTCTCTCCATCAATCCCTCTCTCTCTCTCTTTCTCTCTCTCTGTATATGCTGCTCATAGTGCACTGTTTGACATTTGTATAGGTATTTTGGATTTTATCGGTTGAAATAATGTGAATATCATTATAGTATTTCGACAGAATTATAGTAGAAGATAATTAATGAGACATTGACACGTTTTTGGCTAGATACATTGTTATGAAAGTGGTGATACTGTGTTACTATTTAACATTTACAATGTCATTAACTCTTATGATACTCTACTTTTCTATTTTGTGCAGCTAAAGTACGCATCAACAATAAGCCTCTCATAACAGGAAGAAATAACAGTGGGGATGTTGGGAACAAAAATGTTGAAAGTGGTCCAAATAAACTTCCCAAAACATGGAAGTTTGCACAGCCGATGTCAGATGATACACCAGCAGAAAACAAGGTATGTTGTAAGCATTTGTCAGTCGTTCATTTCTAATGTTTCTTCAGTGCAGATAATGATCTGACAGTTGTAGGTTTGTGAGTGCGTCTGATGCACTTAGTTAATTACATAAAGCTTTGATAACTTTACTGAGACAAATACAGTTATAATTAAAATAATCTCATTCTATTTCGTACGAAGTTAACCACTGGTAATTTGATCAGCCTGACCATCCGGTAGGGGTGCATCATATAAACAGTAAAATGTAAAATCTCAATCGCTCTAACCTGATTACATGATAAACATAAGATTGCTTTCATTTCTACATAAATTAATCATTTGTGATTGCCCTGTCACATGTATTGACCATTCATCCATGAAATCATTTTCGCATCAGTATGTTGAACAATGATATGGTGCTGCCCACTTTCTCTCCGTACGTCTGTCTGTTACCGTACCTCCTTTTCAACTAACGAGTGGATATTCATAAAAGTTTGAAGTGATCTTGCTTCTAAGATAACCATCTGAAGATGGGGGTAGGGTGGGCATGTTTACTGGTTACGATGATCAGCATTGCTGCAATGTGCTGCTTGCAGAACAACTGCCTTTGAAAGATACTTTCTGTACTTTCAGTAGACATGTAATACACCTGGATCGCTCATATATGCAGACATGCTATCCTCACAGTTGAGCTGGAAGTAATGTGGTTCCCACTTTCCAACCATCGCTATGTTGATGTTTATCTCGGTGTTGCAAAGACTACTAATAAACAAAAGGCATTGCATATATAGTATTCATGGTTTGACACTGTGCAATGTTGTTAGGAGCTTTAGCTTGGCTCAGATACACAGGGTTCGTATCAGTGTGTAAGTTCAGAAATTTGTGAAAATAGTTAAGTGAAAATAACAGTTTCATATTTTCCGATGAATATATGCAATAACCACATGTAGACGCATCATCTGTGCGATAGGTGGTGGATGATGAGTTTTTTGTTACTGCTTAGGGTTGGAATATTTGGTGAAAAAATAAAGAATTGTGAGGGAGAAGCATTACAGTTGATATGGTGTTTCTGTTCTGTTGATAAAAGCCCATCAAACGTTTTACTAGAGGCTTAGCTGAGTGTCAGTGGTCATTTTCGTGAACCAATCCAATGGCCTTCATTAGTAATGTATATCCCATATACATGACTTCACATGGAAATATGGCACCTTCATTCCAATTATTTTGCATTCAATTGCTAATTAGCGTTCTAAAATGTTAATACCACCTTGTTTATTTGAAAAAAATATGAAATTCTATGCAACATTTATAATCATCATTCTTATTGAACTCATTCTTGTTGTCATCAATAAGAAAAGAAATTAGATTCATATGTGAAGTCCATTTACTTAGTAAACTACAAATGTGATTAACGAGGTCGTCTCAGTGAAGATCATTTCCGATGAATGTACCTGCACCATATTTTGAGTGTATGTATAGGAGAATTAAAAGTTCTTGAGTATAGGTTTTGAGCACAAAATTCCTTAACAGTTTCTGAGCTGAATCAATTGTCAAGCAAGTGCTTTATGAGGATGTACATGTAATTAATTTTACATACATCACTTTTAGAAAGATTAAATATCGGTCCCAAGATCATAATGGAAAAGTGATGTAGATTTAGGCCAAATGGGAGATAGTTGTGGCATTAGCTAATATATATTTCGGTCCATTTTGATCAGTGGTTACCAGTACTGACACTTTCAATTTATCTTGTTAGTTAAGGCTTGATCAAAGAATACTCAGTGGTCAAACTAAGTGATATGAAAGAGTGGAAACCGTCAAGATTTGTACAATTCAGCAAATAATTTATTTCCATAGAATACAAAGATAAAAGATAAAAAGAGCTTATAGTTTTGTCAGCTAAATCTCAAATTGTCTTTGAAGTTGTATCACAAGTCCAGGTATGTGAAGTTCCAATTGAATTCCGTCGGTGTTCCAACTAAATTTCAATATTGAATGTGTTGATGGGCTTGTGGTCTCGAATGATCTACCGTGCCAGTTACCTGGACTAAACAGTCTTGTGATGTATCATAATAATATAATCCAAAGTTTCGTTGCATTCACTATAATTCCAGGGGCCCCCGAGTAGCCAGGTGGTCTAAAGCGCTTTCCATTACGGATCACTGCCATCTCAATCTGTCTGCATGGGTTCGAGTCTTAGATTCGACCAATGTGGGTATGTGAGAAAGCTTGCCAGTAGCTTCTCGTGGGTCGGTGGTTCTTTCCGGGGTTTTCCCAATTTCTTCCTCCACCTTTAATACTGGCCGCCATGTATAGCCTTTTGTGTGCTGAAAAATGGCGTTAAATCCCACAACAGTAACAATAACAATAACTATGACTCCAAAATAATTTGTATTTTAGTCCAAAACATTATTGAGCTCTTTTTAATTCTAATGAATAATAATTTGAATAAATATATCCATCCCAGTTAAAAACTGAAGACAACATTATGACTGAATCAACTTCAGATGTTAAGGCAGGAATGAACAATTCTTCAAAAAACAATTTTATATACCCAACCACTTGACCATTTTCTGGAAAAATTCTGTCAACTTTATGGAAAATTTGTTTTCTGGAACTTTCCAATGTTTGAATCAAGGCTGTATCTTTAAGCCAATCTGAAGTAAATATATTTACAATTAATAATGATCCATACATTTTATATATAATCATTTAGAAATATCAGATACGTATTATGCTGTTTACAAAATGAATGACACTGGATCAATAGAATATTAACTTGATTTTGGATCGAAGGTCAGTTACAAAATACAAAAATATATATGAAATAATCATTGAAAATCCAACTAGCAATACAAATTAAACTACATAACACTTAACACACTTTTATTGAGTACAAAGTTTAAATGGCTCACAATAATGTTCATAGGCCTTGCTGCTTTGAGACAATATAAATGATAAATTGAACATGTTTTTGATTATTTGCAATACATAAGAGGGTGTAAATGCAGCAACAGCAGGTATATAAGATATTTTTGTCTGTGTTTTAGTGTGTCTATGTGTATGGTATGCATATTTATGACAAGAAATATCACTGCACTTATTACAATTATCAGAAATTTGTAACCAAATTAACTGAACTTCATAATAAAAATGTGAATTTAATTAGGGTTATATATGTGTCTAGGTTTTCATTTTGAAGCGTTTAGCTGCTATGTAATGTGAATATCCCATTTTGTATTATTATTATTATAAGCCTGGTATACAGGTTATTCAATTAGCATGTGCAAATCTTCCTGTGACTGTCTTATTTGTTCCAATAAGATAGTAATGTAGTTAGATATCTTTTAATATCTTTGGTGTTTTGCTTGTTTAATATGTTGTAAGTGTGACTGTTTTTCCTGCAAATGTTCACTAAAAGTTAACTTGTGACTCTGTGTATAGTAATAAGTCTAGCATGCTTGTTGGCATCATCTATGTAACACAGGAACCATGGGATCTAGTAAAAAAACAGTAGTAACACCTCTTAAATTACAAATAAATGAAGCATGTTAACGAACACAGCAAATAAAACTAAAATTAAAATGTCGTTGAACAAAACAGTCATAGTAATTGCACAGCATAAAACACACAACCAAGAAAAAAACATTAATTTTAAACCAGCATTTAAATGATAGAATTAGAGAAACAGAGAAGCACATCCAACAATATGCATTTCAAACCAAGCAAAACGGATTGCATAATAAAGTACCATTAAAATATAATTAAGACATTAAAAAATGAAAGTTGTAAATTCATTGCTAAAATAAAACCGGCTAAAATTAGCAAAACATTAAAGTTAGATATGGCAAGAAAAAAACTAGACAGAAACCAAGAAAACAATACAAAAAATAGCACAGCACAACACCTGCCCAAACTTCAAGACAGTAAATAACAAAACTACAAATAAATGTATAACATTGGTCAACCTCAGTCCACAAATAATGAAAAGAAAATAAAGAAACAAAGTTCAAAAGCTCTATCCAAAGTAAAATAACAAAAACCACAAATAACACATCATATAGAATGTCAATCAATTAATAGGACATTTCAAAAGTGAAATACAACCATTCTACGCAGTTGTTTTGACCTGTATCTGTCTTGCTTATTCTGCTTCTGCATCGAGCTGTTGAAAGTAATGACTTTCACATCTCTATCCTTTTCATTTTGCTTTTGGAAAATAATCTCTTTCAGCACTGGTGAATTTGACTCTAGATGGCGTTCCTTAATATGTATAATTTTCTCTATAGTACATCTTTCATGGAGTGTCACCATTTGCCATACATAAGCATTTTGTCTATTAGGCTTTCTAGGTTTCCATTCGGAGTCTTCAACTTGAAGATTTGCTTATGCTCTAAATGTGTGATTCTTATAACAAGGTTGCTGTCGTCAGAGAGGTCAGAAGACTTTCACCATTTTTATTATTTGGCTATATTCCACGTGTGCCCAAAGCTGCTATGTCTGTGGGGGTTTGAACCTGTTCATGAGTTTAAATCGCCAACACTATATAGTAAGATATGCCCTGGTGTTGCTTTAACAGCAGAATGCATGTCATAGAAAGTGTTCCTTGTCAGAGTCTTCTGTTGGGTCTGTGCATCAGATGTTGGATATATTAGCAAGTTTTAAATTTAATCTGTCGGACATAATTTGTTTATTGATTATGTTTTGATTGGTTTTAATTGTATAGGTGTGTTGTTCGTTTCATTAAGAATAGGTCTACGCCTTCTCAATGTTGGCCATCTTGCCTGCCTGACCATCGACTTTTGGTTTATGTGGCCAGTGGTCTTTGCCATGATACTATTCATGTGCCTTTTGAGATGCAGTGTCACCTAAACTTCCAGTGTGCATTTCTTGAAAAACGTGCTAGCTACTTAGTTAAATATAAAGTCCTCACATCCTGTCAACCAACATGGATGGTAATTTTGGGTGGCATATGATCTGCTGTCCGGATGGAGGCTTTTTGTGCGTTCGGTCGCTACATTAAGAACAAAAATGAAATAAAACAGTTTCAGTTCCTGATGGAATATATAAACTTGAAATTTTCTTGGGAGGTTTACTGCGACTATGTTTCATACAATGTTAATGAAAGTACCAAGCAATTAGAAAGACTACTATAAACCTACAAGCAATTAGAAAGACTATTATAAACCTATCACATCTCAGCATTAATGATGAAGAAGGTCAATTGATATATGTTCAAATGTGACTGATGAAATAAGATTAAAAATGAATGAATTTTGAATTAAATGAAAACACCAAACAGCATAAACGTCAAAGGAATGTTTATGATAATGAAGTATGGTGATCTCTATAAACCCAAATACTAATGCAACAATCAAATACAAATAATGTTAAATAAATGCAAACAAGAATGACCACTCTTTAGACTATTAATACTTAACATAGGCTGAATATTCATTGCTTATATGGTGTTAGTGTTCTTTCAGAGATGTAGTTACATATGACTGGTATACAAATGCATGCTACCAACAAGATTTTAATGTGAAGCAAGGCCTAGACTTTCCCATCAATATATGCAAAAATAATTATTATACTACGCCAACTCATAATGACGATGTCATATGCAACTCTTGTACATTATTCTCCCGCCATAATGGGAACATTTATTTACTTGCAATGTGCATATGGTTCATATAACCATAAGTTTAAGCATTTTTCAAAATTCAAATTCATAATTCAATATTCGAAATTCACAGGTAAAAATTCACGTTCTTGAACGAAATGATCAGGTGACTGGTTAACTGTCTTTATTATCAACATGCTATGTTTTCAAGCATATTGTATTGCTATGAAGTCTGTTGCTCTGTTGCAAACAATGTTTATATGTTTCCAGTAAAAATGTTGTGTTTTGTCAACTATGAGGCCCTTTTGCAAACTATCCTGCTATGCTGTCAACTGTCAGCTATGTTGTCATCTATTTTGACAACCATACTGACATCTATGTTGTCAAACATATTGTGACTCAGTTGCCAACTGCGTTGTCAGCTATAAATAAACCTAACTGGCTTGTGTACTTTACAGAATAACAGTCAATATTGGATTATGAAACTACTGATGACATGTACTGATTTGATCAATCATAAATTATAAAATAAATGCCTACTTATCATTATCGCAAAATGCCCTTTGATTATCCACTACTATCAACTCTATGATTCAGTACAAATATATTACGCAGCAAACTGACTAAAATGCTTCATATCTCCAATACGGTATAATTTACCGAGAGTCTAACTATCAAAATTAAAAGCTGAAATGGTAAATTCAAGTGAAATTTTTGGCACATTAAAACAATTAGAAACGTAATTTAATATTACTCCAAAGTAAAACTTGTGATTACCCCTTTAGCTGTTAAATAGCCACTGCATGAAAAGATCTCGGAATCAATGTGCCAGTTTATAGAATAAATATCTTAAAAATATCATAATTAATTTCACGACCAATGGTTAAAGTACCCCTGCAAATAATGAAATATGGGTATCACAGTGAGTACAACCTACAGCGAGATGTAACTCTTGCTAAATATTTTTTAGTCAAGGTAAATATGTGACCACACAAGGTAATGCTGTATTTGTCCATAAAATAAAATTTAATATATATATATATATATATATATATATATATATATATATATATATATATATATATATATATATATATATATATATATATATATATATATATATATATATATATATATATATATATATATATATATATATATATATATATATAGTAGTTGTAGTGCAACATCAGTTTATTATATTTTACTGTTATTTTCCAACATCAGCTCATCTTTTGATACTCATGATGGAACATAAATATTTCAATCTTCAAAAATGTATCGATAATCAAATAACTTAACGTGTACGTAGTTGTTTCATTTGTACTGGCTGCAAGTGTTTATGTCAATTATAAATATATTTTCAAGTCTCTAAACAAATATCGATAGCACACAAACGTGAAAACATAAGCAAGATGTAATAACATCATAAAGACAAGATAAACAAAACTAAGAAGCAAAAGTATAAAAGTGGTTAAACGTCTTAATTCATCACATACGTTCATTACACACGCTACAAAGTATTAAACCAGTGCGATTGCTTTAGTTGGCAATACCTGGGTGGGGCCCAATGTGCTGATAGTTTTCAATATCATTCTATGTGAATGCTTAATGGGTTGCTTATAAATCAATTATAAATTCCTTGGGGGAGAATCCTGACAAATAAGAATTCTTACTGTGGCGAGGATATAATGAAGTTGAATATGTGCAACATTTTCATGAAGTTCAAACATTTGTGATTGTCTGCTAGAGAGTGAGTGAATTAAGACAATGCACCACATAAATATAACAAACACCACTAAAGTACCAACTTTGTAAAAAAGAACAAAAACCAGCCACAAATATAGTCTCAGTATCTAGATATTTTTCTTTTAGCCGCAGTGCCACAATAAAATCTCCCTTTTTAAAACATCTTCCCAGAAGGGAGTTTAATTGTTTGGCTAAGCAGTGAAGTGTGATTGGTAACTAAAGAAAATATGTTTGGAATATGGATCCATTTCTGCTCGTATTAATTACTCTTCGTAGCAAGTAAATTTAAGTGATTTTAAAACCTCATTGAGATCAACCATTTGTAATTCATTTCCTGTTATACAATTTACTACATCCTATGTTTTATTCTATCTAATTCACCATTCCATAGTAATTTGTATGTAATTATATTAATTCTCCTTATCACGTCTACTGTGTGTAACGTCTTTCTATGACAAATTCAGTACAGAAGACTGGTCTGTGCTCAACACGTTTAATCACTCGACTCTAGCACATGTTGCACATTCGTTGTTCATGACAAATGCCTTCATGAAATTAGAGAGATATTGACATCACCACCAGTGCTAAGGTACTTTTACCATGAGAAGGACACTATTCTTCAATGTGATGCATCGGAAACGGGGCAAGGGGCTTGTTTGCTGCAAGAGGTACACCCAGTTGTTTATGCCTCACGTGCACTCATAGTGACTGAGGTAAATTATACAGAAATCGAGAAAGAGCTACTAGCAATAGATTTTGGAACGGAAAGGTTTGAGAACTATGTCTACAAGAGACGAGTAGTCATAGAAGGTGACCACAAACCACTTGAAAACATCTGCAAGAAAACTTTAGTTAGTGCACCAAAGCGGCTGCAAAGAATGCTGTTAAAACTGCAGAAATTCGACTTTATGGTAGTCTACAAGCAAAGTACATGACTGATACACTGAGTCGTGCATATTTGCCATGTTCCAAGAAAGTATGGGATAGCGACAGTGTTTGAGGTTGATACCTGCTCATTCACAGAGAAAGCAGTAGAAAGTGTGAGCATGGTTGAGTATCTACCAGTTTCTATTGAACGCATCACTGAGATTCAGAGAGAAACTGAAACAGATTTTCAGTTAAGACAGTTAGAAAAGGTCATTCAGAGGGGATGGCTAGAAGAAAAAAGGTGCTTCCACAAGAACTGCAGTAATACGCTCCATTCCGAGAGGAACTGACATTACAGAATGGCCTGATTTTCAAAAGTGACCGTGTAGTGATCCCGGCCATACTGAAAGGTTCGATAATGGAAAGGCTGCACTCCAGTCATATAAGAATACAAGGCTGTCTGCGAAGAGCCAGAGAGTCTGTATATTGGCCAAACACGAATCGCGAAATAGAAAACTATATTGCGAAGTGTGAAACATGCAATGCATATTCTTCTCAGCAGCAGAAGTGATGTGATGTTATGTGATTTTTATTTTTAGCGTAGCTTTAACAATTTTTCAGTCATATCGCTACGATGTCTGCAATGTGGCAGTTTATAGTGATGTCTAGCACTGGGGCATCATGCCGCAGACATGTAACATGATGTCCCACCCAGTCACATTATACTGACACCAGGCCGACCAGTCCTAGCACTAACCTCTTAATGCTGAACGCCAGGCGAGGCAGCTCTCAGCAGCAGAAGGAAACACTCATAAGTCACGATGTGCCTCCAATGCCATGGGAAAATATAGGTGTAGACCTATGTAAATTTGACCACAAAGCATATCTGGTCACGGTAGACTATTATTCAAATTTTGTTGAAGTCGATAAACTATATAATAAGACTGCCAAAGAAGTCATCATAAATGTGAAAGCTCACATGGTCAGGTATGGAATACCAGACGAACTTGTATTAGACAATGGACCACCATTCTCAGGAAAAGATTTTTCAGAATTTGCACGTACTTACAAGTTCAAACACAAAACTAGCTCACCAGGATACCCTTAATCAAAGGGAGAGTGGAGAACGCGGTGAAAACAGCGAAGAGATTAATGAGGAAAGCAGTACAGTCTTGATTAGATCCCTACCTCACGCTACTGGATTTCCGGAACATACCATCGGAATGATTGCATTCGTCACCAGCACAACGCATTTTCAACAGGCTTACAAGAACTTTACTGCTAATGTCAAAAAGACTCCTAATGCCAAGGACAGAGTCACAAAAATGTACCAGATCTAAGTTGCTGGTAAACAAACAGAAACAAGAAAATACTACTATAGGAGTGCAAAGGAGTTGCAACCATTACACACTGGAGATGCTGTTAGGGTCAAACCCACTGACAAACATGGTGCATGGCGCAAGGCATACGTAGAGGGGAAAGTTGACATTTGCTCTTACACGATTCGGACAGAAGATGGTAGTGTGTATCGCAGGGACAGAAAGCATACGTGAGCTACAAATGAAAATTTCATAGACCCTGATATTCAGGATCTACACCCAACACCCGCGGAATTTCAAACACCAGAAAGATTCATGCCATCTGAAACATGCAAAACAGAAACATAAATGCATGCACCACAAGAAACTGAAAACACCAATAGTGGTGCTAAGATTACATTTCGGAACAAGTCCAGACCAAAGAGGAGCGGACAGCACCAGTTGAATAATAATGGTGGATCTCCAAACAACTATCAGACATTTAGAGGGAGAAGTGTTAAGAAACCTATGTATGTGACAGACTATATCTCCTAAATGTGAATGTATGTTAATTCCTAGGACAGTGATGCATAGCTGAAAGTAAGAGTGGATAGAAAATTGAGTTAAGACAGACATAACTTTAAATAATTCATTTCAGTAAATCGTTTGCTAGTGATACCTAGGAAAGCTGACCGTTTCGATATTAAAGAATAATTTTGTTTGTCTAATTTTTGATTCTGCATGCATAAAGGTGAGAATTCTAGTCAGATTTTATTGCTAGTAAATGTAGGACTCCTGCCGACAGTATAAAAAAAGGAATTGTATATTAACATTATATGCCAGCAAACAAGTTAATGAAAAAAATATATTTTAAGAAAGATGTAACGTAATGCATATGTAGATGTAATAGTCCAGTTCACAGTAAGGTTGTACAAGTTATTTCCCTTATTACTGTTGTAAGCTCTTTTCAAAAAAAGAACAACGAATGTGCAACATGTGCTAGAGTGGAGTGATTAAACCTGTTGAGCAGAGCCCAGTCTTCTGTATTGAATTTGTCATAGAAAGACGTTACAGTGGGCATTAAGTGAATGAATAAACAGATGATGCAAATGATAAGCCGGGGAAGAGGTAACTACAGCATTAATTTGGCGTTTTTTACACTTAAGTAAGTCATCTCATTCTATTGCTTTTGGCTTTTGTTCTATTGCTTGACATTGGTTGTTAAAACTACTTTTATTTGTTTTAATTTTTTTTCTTTAAATGACCTTTTCATCTTATTTTAATTTATGTATGTAGAGTATGCATTTTGTACCTACATTATTGCTCCAGTGTTCATTGCCTTTTGTCTCCTTTTGTTTTTGATTTTGGTTGTGTTCTCTGTGTTTTTTAAAATAAAATACTTTCTTGATTGAAAAGTGAACATAATCTTCTGTTTTGTATATCTTCAGTTAAAGATAAGTAAATCTAAAGAAATATAAATATCAAACAGCTGTAGGACTATGTACTACTAATTATATCGACTACAACCACAACGAAAGGGAAATAACTGCTTAGGAAATAAGAAAATAATTAAGAGATAGAGGCCGAGAGACTCAGAAACACTAGCCAGGTGAGTTGAATTTTATAATGAATAGCATTTTTTGACAATTCTGTATAATTTACATTATGATTATCGTAATTTAAAGACAAACCCTTTGTATGTAAAATTTAGGTAAGTAGTTTAAAGTAGTCATAAATCATATACGAAATTATGTTTGTACTACATAGAAATTAAAGAAGAAAACAATTGAATTGATCTGAACTGTAGCCCACTGGTATCAGACTAATGTAATATGAATTGGTTATAATCTAATCATGTGTAGTACTCTTCTAGATTTTATGTTCTCTTTCTTACATGTTTTTCTAATGTCTACCTCTTGCTAATGTCATTTTGGTGTTAATCGTATGAACTTTTTCAATATTGCAACATAAGATGGCTCATATAAACTCTGTATAGTTTTGAAATTGCCTGGGCCTAAATAATAATAAAAGCGGAAAAAGTGAGTACCAATATTGGAAAGAAAACAAATATAGCATTATATATCAGGGAGACATATTATATCACTGAACGCTTGGTGTCATATGTGAACACATAGTGTAGGGATGAGGCATGTTTTTATTTAACAGAGTTGAAGCTGAAAAGTATAGATTTGAAATTCATAACTGAGGTTATTTATTTCTTCTAGATCATAGTATAGAAGAAACTAGAGTTACTTTAATCACACTATATGTTGAAGCGAAACATACATGATCTTGGAAATTGTCGAATAATATTTGTTGGGGATTGGAATTTAGTTTTAAACCATGCTCTATATTGGAACGAAATATATGTATATACACAATATAAATTGGTAATGTTGTGAATGTGATAGAAGTACATTTTATAGATTGTTTTGGAAATTTAAATTGGATAGAAAAAACAAAAACATTTGACAGATTTTGCAGAAACTGTGGTGTAAGCGTAGGGTTACAAACATGTAGAAGAATAAGGCCCGTATAACAATCAAGATTAAATTATTAGTTCCTATCTGATAACCTTGTAAATTTCTTCTGTAACAGAAATGACTTTCCATTCTTGTAATATAGCCATGGAAAAAAACGAAGAAAGATTTTAGGCTACAAGAAATATGCTAAGAGTGATGGCTATCCCAGCAAACCTGAATGCTGTTGAAGAATGAAACCATTTGAAGAAACACCTACTATAAAAAAATCCAGACTAAACAAACACAGGATTTCCCAAAAGTAATCAAAGACAGGATTTCCCAAGGTTACTCTGGGAAAGACAGCGGAGCGAAAACAGAGCAAGATGTGACAAGATCGATTGCTTGAGACAGCACGCTCAAAGTCAAATACTTTACTGGGCTAAATGCATTTAAAATGGCATGATAATTTATTTTTTGTAATTCAACACGTATATATGTTACTTAGATAAAGTTATCTTGTGCAATGGTAAGATTGCTTACTTACCACTTTTGTTTTCCTTTTTTTTGTTCTGGCCAGATCTTAAGTTTACAACATACTTATTGAGACTGCTATGATACTTATCACACTAGAATTAAATACATTGCATTGCAGTAAAGTGCTGCTTTTATTTTGTATGTTCTCTTTGCATCTAATGCATAATTTCACTACCTCACATCAATATTAATTTCATCTACTTTAGCTTCATATGTAAAAATCATCTCCCACATATGGAATAATACTCTATGGTCTGCTGGAAGTGTTGGACTTATAATCTTGATGACATGAATTAGTTTTTCCCAAAATTTTCGGATGATTTTCTTGAGTTTATAATTGAACTGATAGTCTATTGTATTCTACCACCTACTTAAATACAAGCATACATGATTTTTCATCTGATTCGTTTTGTGTAAAAGATGTCTTGCTGCATACGGAGTTGCCTAAAAGGAAATGATTGAGCTATTTCAATATTTTCAGATGATGATGAAAAAAGCTCTTACTTCCCTGACCAGAAAAGAAAGAGTGAAAATATCATTAACTGGAATAAAAGATTATTTTACTAATGAACGTTCTGTGTCGCAGGTATGTATACTTACTAAAATCCTGACTTATGATTCAGACTGACCCTAGTGTGTCTCTCTCAGCTGCACTGATGAAACACATTACCGTCCTATAGCACAAGTCTTTCACTCATAAAAACATATTTTAGAAAATCATATTTCAGTGATGGTGTATGCAATTTGCATCAGTGAGAATTGCATTAAGAAGCATACAGACCTATGAAGTCATTGCTAACAGTGATATTATATATGGATACATTTATGTATATATTTGTGTATATTTATACATTTATGTATGTATTTGTATATATATATATATATATATATATATATATATATATATATATATATATATATATATATATATATATATATATATATACCTATAATGCAATATTATATTCTCATTTTCACATATCACATCTTTTAATCAGTCGTTTGCATTCGCAAACAAACTCTTAAATAGTAGTTTATACACTATTGGCATAAAGTGCACAGATGCACATTGTCTATCATCACATTGCAATGCATTGTGTTATATATGTATGTCCCTTTTGTATAGTAAAGTATAAGTTATATGACATTTCTTGTCTTTGCTACTAGTTATTGTTTTAAGTTGATTTGAAATTTAGCAACATATTATTTTTATGAAATTAACTTCTCCACGGCATTTTGTTATCACTATGTGTGCATTGTTTTAATTGGTAAATATATAGTCTATATTTCGTGCAAATTAAATTGCCTCGAAACGTTCGATGAATTTCCCTGAAAAGTGGACGATATCTTTTGCATCAAGTGAACAGGTGCATATATAACTGTCGTCATGCTATGTTGAACTGTTCCAGATGTATGCTTCTGCTGTATATACATATGCATGTAGATATGATAATTCTTGTCTTTATACTAGGCCCACAGTTGACATGACTTTCGCTGAAACTAGGCGGACATTGTTGAAGTCATGAATATGTGCACATATTCCAATGTTGTGGTTTTTTTGATTGTGATATGTATGCTCCTTAATGGTTTTATATGAATCAACTATGCATGAATAATCGTTTTTGGTAATTGATAATATAGGTGCCCTGATTCTAGCTATGCATTACTGACATGTTTCTCCGAAATTGGTCCTTTTTTGTAATTATTGGTGTACATGTTTGTGCATACATATATATATTCTTTCAAACATTGTGATGTTCTCTACCTTTTGTTCCTCTCATGCAAGACAGAGTGGGGCTTGGCATCAATGACCTATGGACAATTTCCTACCTGATATTATTTGCTCCGTTAGATTTATACACAAGATTATTTTCATGCACGATACATTTGTTTCTGAGTCCATTTTTAAGGATTTATTTAACATAATGCATACATTTTCCATTTTCTTTTTTATTAGAAGAATTCTAGAGTAGTTATATTAAATGCTAATAATTAACATAGACTGGGATCACCACTTATATCAATTATCATACAAGCATATCATGAAAAAAATCGATTTAAAGGATAAATCGAATACATATTTGTGACATGCATTCTAGAAGCAATCTATACTCGATAATACGAGTGACACTTCACATTTAATAGATTGTCCACGTTATTCATTCAATTCAAATACCGGCGTACTAGTTTTGACTCAAAAATCCAACAAACTGAATGGATTCTTAAATTATGCAACAGTCTTTAAGTATGATATCTGTTATGCATATTTCATTAATTGTTTGTTGATTATATTTTTTTTTTCATTATATGCTATTGTAATGTAACATTATATGTTGGTCGTGACCTTGTCAAAAATTTAGTTCATTTCTGTTTGTTGTTTGACCTGATTGGATAATTTTAAATTTTATTATATGTAAACAGCTAATACATACCTAAATAAGTCTCTCTTTGTATGAACTTAATATCAGGATTATTATTAATATAAGAAGTAAATATGTTTATTAAGTTTAGTTTATTGTGTTTTAAACATCAGGATCATTCTAGAAGGTTATTTTCTATTAAAACAAAAATGCTGATTGTGACCTGAGAGAACTACATAATCTTGCAACTGTGAAGACTTAGTCATTCATTAAGTGTTAGCATAGTCAAGTTGTGTATTGTACATTTTATTTTTAATTCAGGCTGGAATCGTTTTGTTTTTAAATTATTTAATTCAAGGTATTATTTTCTCTGGAAATAAAAAAGTGCTCGACTAATAATCTTGGATACACATTCACTGTAATTGATAGTGTTTTCAAACATGGATTTATATTTATCTGATCCAACAAAAGATTTTTGGCACATCAGCATACTAGAAGTTGTAACAGACATGTCATCGCCTTCAGGTTTTGGATTTAGTCAGCACTTGTACTGCGTTTTATTCAGGACTTTCCGTTATTAGGACCCATATATGTAATTCTTGGATTATTATTGTGTCTTATTCGAAGTACCGTAAGTTACTTTTTCTCATTTTCACTTTGTATTCTGGGGAAATAAATTATTTGTTAAATTTTACAAAGTTTACTGCTTTCACTCTTTTCTTTTAGTTATTTGAGGAGCTTAGATTCGTAATCTATCCAAAACAATTTCTGACTTCAGAGCGTAGTGCATGTTTAATATTTTGAATATACACAACCTTCTAATTGATTGAACAGTCAAGATCTACAAGAACCTAGTTGTCTACTATGATATTTGTCCGTTTTGTTATTACTCCTGAGGACATATTGCAATAATGAAACCTTTTAAGTACAGACACAGGTTTGGGTGTGCTTTAGTGCTGAATGCAATAAAAGAAGTTGCAGTTATCCCTAATACCGAATCAAGTCTCTTTCATTATCAGGTGGTGAAATCCTTTCAAAACTCAAAATTGTTTTGGCTAGTAATATCGATGATAATATATCTATCCATTTAAATAATCATTATAAGAGTTTCTGCAAAGTTTCTCTGAGCTCTGCACTTCTTTAAGAAGGTTTGTCTGGTTTGTTTGCCTGTGTATGAGTGTGTGTCTTTATCACATTTTCCTTGGTACGGACACTTAAATTTCTGGATTTAGTTTGCAATATATTTTTTATTTCATTAAACATTTTGTAATCATACTTTTCGAAAACAATGACCATTTAAATATAACTAACAACATTCAACGATTACAAAAACATTTTGTCAAACCCACTCTGGCGTAGGCAGGACAAATCGATTATTTTAGCTTCAGTGTATTTCCACAAACTAGATTAAGGTCAGTGTCAAGATCTTTTTAGATTAAGGCAAGTAAAATTAGTTTCAGTGTTAACGGATTTTGGCTTCATATCAGATTAAACTTTGTGACTTAGTTTTAGGCATGAGAACAGAATGTGTCTAATTAATTTCCATTTTTTTCTAGGATGGATTAGTCGGATATTATTATTCTTGTATCTGGAAGTATGGCTCGTTGTCTCAAAGCAAAGTTTAAAATGCAAGCTGAGCGAAAGGTCAATGATGAACTTCTACAGCTCTCTTTCTTCATTGTGGAGCCAAAAAGTGTTAACAGTTTTCAGAATGGTTTCGAAGAACTTCCAACAAACTAACTGTAGAAAATACCTATATTGTGCTATAATCGCTCGACCATCCATTCGTTTGGCAAAATAACTATAAAATTGATCCACAGAGTTGTTCGTATTTTAGGGGAATTTAATGTATCATCGAAGATTGATGTTGGACTGTATCATTTATACTTGGTTTGGAATTATTTTGTAAATCTTGACACATACATCATGATCGAGAATAAATTCATACTAATTTAGAAAATATCTTTTTTAAAAACACTAATAAATGCCACATTTGTTAATAATATTCAGCACTTTGTATCTCTTAGTATGCATGCATTCTAAAGCCTGCAAGGTAACAACGTGGATATTTGTCAGTAAGAGACCTTAAAGAGGGTCATCATACACTAATTTATAACTATCTATTTTTCTGAACACCTGATTTCGGTTTTGGCTTTTTCAAACATTAAGGGAAGATTAAGAAGTCATGGTCAATTGTCCCTGTATGAGATCAGTAAATGGTCCAGCACATTTAAAAATACATGCATAAGTTGAAACTAAAATCAAAAGAAAGTGAAAGAGAATATTCTGTCTAAATGATGTAAAGAACATACATTTTTATTATATTTCCATGAATGATGCATCAATATAAAAGTGACGAGATGAAAGTATGCCATTTTTTATTACACACATAGAAACAGATATACAATTGATCATGTTAAACAAATCTACAATAATGAAACCAAATGTTGCCTTGTTTTAATAATACACTAATAAATCTACACCACAAGATGTCGGTTTTTTCCACCATGAGACTAGCCATCTCCTAAACATTCAATACATTAATTTGATATGCACAATGTAGCCTGCTGTAAAATATGCTTCTTCAATTTAGATAAACATTTGTGAAAGACTATGTGCTCATGAGCTGTCAGCATGATTTTGCATCATAATCACACTTCAGTGTATAAAAAATGCAATAGATTTAGTCACATCAAATTATGATTGTGGCATTCATGCCAAGTATACAGCAACTGGATGGCTTTGGACAACACACTTTGATTGTAGCATTTCAAATTGTATTTTACTCCATAGAATAAAGCAACATACCACATTTCATAGTCAATTATTTCTCAAAGGTTATGCAAATATTTGTAAGATGCTTTCTGACTTAATCTAACAGAGGCATTTCCCTAATTTGGTGCTACATCTTACAATGAGACCACGATTGCAACTGTTAACTTTTAATTCATCAATGTGTCTTTCATTTCCTTCTTTTAGAAGCAGGAAAGACTGAAGAGTAAAACAGATCTAACCAGCGATTGTGAAATTAAACAAAGGAGTCACTTTCGAGAGGAATGTTTGTCCATGGTAATATCAATAGTACAACTTTCAACTATAAAGCTTGATATATACAGATCAAATCAAATATCGTTAATTTAAACATGGATCCTTGTCACTCTTTATCTATCATGTAATACATTTGTTTATTTTATGAATAAGTATACAGAGGGTAAAATGTCTTTGAAACGTGTTGGTACAAAATCATAAGTTCTCATACGTTCTTTTTATTTATGCCTGTAGCTGATTTACAGAGAAGAAAACATCCTTTGGGATGGAACTCAGCAGTAGGCTACCGTCCATATAGCTATTCTTCAGTTTTGTAGAAAAGGATTAACAGTTAGATCATAATATGAAAATGTGGGAAAAAAGGAGTCCAAGTTTAAAATTCGCTAATTTTAACAAGGAATACATTTGTCAGAGTTAAAGGATTAAGTATTGAATGTGTGATATGTTGACACTGATCCCAGTAGATATTTTACAATATACGTTCAGCAAAAGAGTTTCCACTAGTTTTTTTGTAAAATTCTGCTTTATTCTTCTTTCAAACAACCAACACCACATGAATATTGATCTGGATAAATGCTAAAATGGTTCAGGTCGTATATTTTACTTACAATATTGTCTGTATTGAACTAAATTGTGAATACTGCATGTACATAAGCGATTGATTTAAGAAAGAAATTTTTCACAGTCATTTGTAATATCCGCTCATAGGAGTATATATTGTAGTTTATAGAGCAAATGTCGGTAATGGTTTAACAAACTGACATAGTTTCATGCAAGGAGAATGTCTAAGCACTCACACAAACCCACAAACACCCCAACCCCCACAAGCAATTGGGCGTTTATGAACGAGGCATCTTTTTATATTTGACCTTATTTCATTACAAATCAAATTATTCAGCTTCTAAAACATATACTATGCAACATCGGTAATCTTTTTGCCTTTTTTAAATACATTATGTCAAATATGTTAATAAACAATACTTTTCATTTCTCAAGGGTGCTGAAAAAAGCACTTTTTGTAAATTTTGAATCACGTCTTCATCTGTTAAACGAGCTAAAATTATCAACACGTTTACAAGATATTGACGAGTATATTATCTTTACAATTTAAGTTTGGATTTTTGCATGATTTTTTAGATTTATGAGAATATATTTATTTTTGCTTCAGACAAATCAAGATGTTTTCCGCCCTGAGGCAATATTTGTGGATAACTTAAAATACGAAGAGGTAGGAAAAATGTTTAAAGATCTGAATATGGAAACAACAGAGTCGACTGATGAAAATAAGCTCAGACTAAAGCGACGTTTGTTCAGTGGAGAACGGATTTCATCATTCAGCCATCACGTATGATATCTAGTTACAATTTAAAATATTTTCTGTACCGTGGAGCACAATTATTAAAAAAAGAGTTAAAAACACAAGATAAGTTATATAGCAATCGAAACAAATCTTGGAGAGTTCTTATAATACAATTTAGATTTATGCCACAAAATGATATTTCCATATTACCTACATTATATAGTATCCTTAAGTTTGACAGAGTATTATTTCAGATTACTTGAATTTCTTTATCTATAGCTGGTGCAAGCCATGGTAATCCATGTTCGAAGCAACCAACATTAAAGTAATTCAAACATTATGAAACAAGTATATAATTTTTTATTTATGGGCCACATAACCATTAAATTATTTAACTGTCTTCATCCAACTTTTATACATTTTGAGAATATATAAAATTTAATGTGGCCAGTTTGTAATGCTTTCAAGCACCACAAGCCATATTCCTCCTTTTCTCCAATTCATAATAGCAAACTCTAGTTCAATGGCCTTCAAAATAGTTGCTACTGAAAAAGGAAAAAACTAGTCTACTAAGTTTTTTATCCATTAAAAAATGTATAAGGAAATGCTGACTTCCTACAACACTGACATTCATCCTGTTCCTAGAAAACGTGTGTCAGTGGCACTGAACATTGTATAACTCTTAAGCAACTTAACCACTGAAAGGTTTTGGCCCACATCACTTTGGTCCCTAATATGCCAGATCCACTTACCATAAAATTAGTTTTTATAGGAAAGAACAACTCTTGTCTATATTCTGAAAACAACGGTAAGTTACGTTACATGCCTTCAAATATGTATCTAAAAAGCCTGAGTCACTGCTTTCCAAATGAGTCGATATAATAAAAAAAGACTATAGACATATGATCATCAAATTAATCGACCCTTGGCCACATAATTTCAAAATATTTGTTATAACAACAAGGCATGCGACACGAACAAGCAAAACACAATTAGATTATCCCAAATTATATTAACATCACAAATTAATTGTTTTAATTTTGTACCACATTCACATTTTGTTTTATACATTAATAAATAGGTCAGTTTTGTACTTCATTTGATTATCATGTTCTTGTCTCTTCTGTCTATTTTATGCACACTTTGATATTATTATAATTATATGGTCTTTAACGAGGAAACTAAAAGAGATGAAAACCAACAAGTATTGTAAAATTCAACACATCATTTATTTGCCTAGAATATAAATTCAGAATTTAAAAAGAAAGTACAATATTGTGAATTAAATCCTAGATAGTCCTAAAATTTGCATCAGAAGTCCAGATGTGTAGTGTTGCACTTAAGTTGCAGAGGTGTTCCAAATATAATGCAATATTGAACATGCTGGTGTGGCTGCAGTCTTGAAAGTTCTAATGTGATAATGTGCCAGTGCTTTGAAATGTTACAATGTGCTAATCATCTTTTGATGTATCACAATAATATAATCTAAAATGTCCGTGTCTGAATTAACTATTGTACCAAATTAATGATTTAGTCCAAGAAGTATTTATGAGCACTTTGTAATTCCATTGAATAATTTAATAAATTAAAAAGTAAGCGCAACAAAATTTCTGATTCCACTTTGGTTAATAAAGCAGATATGTAGGTCAGTTTCCATTGTAAAATATTCAAAACTGTCAACAAGATTAAGAATGTCCATGTGAGAAACTCATGTCCTAGGGTCAGATTTACATAAAAGTTTATCTCCAATAATAATGATCTGCATATTTATTATATAATCACAGAGAATATTAGCTATGAATGATGTTGTTTACCAAATAAGTATCATTGATTTTGGGCTAACGTCACTTGTTAAATATGCATATAGTTAGCACCAATCATGTGGGAAAAGCGAACAAACAATACAAATTAAATATGCAAAACAATATTAGATTGATCTTTTAAAGTATTCACATTCCTTAAGATAAATAATTATGAACAAACATCTATCAACAGGTAATGCAGACTATGGAGACAAAATTCTTCATTCATTGTTAATAAATAAATTACTCACTGCATAAAAGCACCTGTGAAAAAAAAAACATTGGGTATCTTCCCATTTGTATTGACTAAAAAATTGCTTGTAAAAATGTAGTGTGTAGCTAAAACAGAATCATGGAATTCAGATTTAGAATCTAACAAGTAATGCACCTAACCTATTTCTTGCAACCCAGTTTAATGTACTAGCTGATAAAGAAATAAAAAATAAATGATATATGGGAATATTACACAACAAATTTACTAGTTTATATGGAATACGGTGAAAATTATTAAATGTTCCACTACTAATTTCAATAGTGATTACTCAGTGATATGTACACAGCAGGATGTGGTATAAGTGTTGGCAAAGTCAATTAAACTGTACAGTATGGATACCAAGATAAGAACGTTGAATATCCTATAGGCATTTATTGCCAAGGTAGGACAATCAACATAAAGGCATCATATATAACTTGAGGTAAAATAACTACTGTATGGATGCTAAATATATTTACTATTCAGTGAAACATTAAATCCAACACACAACACACCGATAACCGTATGACGTGGCTAATTCATTTCAGCTATGATGTTGTAATCACAGTGAGAAATCTCATTTACAATAACATTGTTGTGTTATCCTATCCTCATCTGTTTCTGTGGGCTACCTATGATTAAAATGATTTGGCTTCTTGGCAAAATGTCGAAACAGTAGTTGACATTACGATGACTTTGTGAACTTTCATATTTGTTTGCAGGCATACATAATGTAGTAAATGTTCAATAACTTGGAAAGGTTTTGGTAATTCTGTTTCTTTAATAGACGAAATTCAAAATGGTTGTTGACATGCATTTTTGGCAGCAACTGGTTCTTTGGCAGATGTTAAGGTTGCATAAGTGCATGCCATACAATTGTAAATAGTATTGTGCTTGGGGCCTTGTGGAGAGCTTCCTATATAGCTTGTCCTGTAAATATAAATCTCCAAACCTAACCTGGTCACCTAGGTAAAATTAGGTGAACTTCTCATCTCAGAGGCATAATTACGCTAAAAACAAAATGGTTAGATTTGGATATGATATTGATACATTGCTCTGTTCACTTTAGCGTCGGTACCTTCCTCGATAAATTAATTTTTGATAACTTTAATGATGTTTGCCAAGTTCACAGAGAACTTGGTTTATCAAGTCTGTCTACCTGTGTTAGGGTGCGTTTATTATTATTCCACTGCGTGTTTGATCCAGTATACACCACTCCCTTGATAAGTTGCGCCCTGGTAATATATAAACCCACTTATAATGCGAGGTCAGGCGTGGATCACTTTTTTAAACCAGGAAATATCCCCAAAACCTATCCCTATTTTTGAACTTTAAGAAAATCGGTAACAGAAACTTTGATATATCTTTCGTTTTCTTGTCGAAAACGGTAGATAGGACCTGTACATTTTAATCAACACTATGAAATATCAGATTTAAAAATAGGTTATACAATGCTTTTTACATTTTCTTTACAAATGACATTCTTAGTACACCGCAATTAACGATATGTAAGGAAATTTTGATCAATGAAAATGACACTCACGTCGAGTGGAGGCAGTACTTTAATTAATTAAATTTAAACAAATTAAATTTTAAAAAATTATCAATTGAAATTTGTGTTCTAGTTCTATAATTTAGTTCCTTTTAAATGTAATCGTCATAAATGCAATGTGCCCTCTTGTAATTAAATGTAACATAAAATGCATATATCTACTGTAACAGCTATGTCCGCGAGCGTATCTCCTAAAACCTAATTAAGTGCCGACTGTGTTTTGATAACTGATGTCCTGAAGTATTTGTTGTATTGTTGCACTAACCCAAAGCTGGCCTCCTTTGTATTATCGAGTTAATTATGTCTTTTGAATCAAATAACGGAGGTGGAATTAAAGAAAAGTTAAAAGGCACGAAAATCCTACAAACTTAAAATCTAGCAGCCTCGATCGTATGTCGGGTGAACTCACTTCATTTGGTCAGTCGAGCACTTATCAGTGTTATTATTTATGTAATATAATCTATCTTAAATTAACCGGCTCTTTCATAACTCTGATCAAAGATAACAAGGCAGCCAAGCGTTATGAATACTTGATAAAATAAAGAGCTTGATTTCGCAGATACTGACCATTGTGTGCAAATGAGTTTCAGAGAATTCTTGATCTGGCACTTAGAGATATCCTCAAGGATGATGAGAAGTATCATTATTAATTCCAATGAAATCACTACATCAATATTGTATTAATTAAAAAAAGGAATCTTGGTTGATGGTATATCAACAGTTAGTCTAGTGTCCTGCTCTGTGGACTCACAATTTGGCAGGATAATATTAAATACCAGTACGGGAACCAGACTCCTCAAGAAAACCAGAAGCAGTGACGTAATACACATATTTTTTCATGTACACGTGATGGTTGTTGAAACCAGTTGGAACTGTCTTTCATATGTTGAGCATTTTGACAATAAATGTTATTTAAACAGGATAATGAACATCCTATTAGAAAAAGCACGTTAATAAAAATTATTATTGACATGATTGTAAAATGAGGATTCAGTTAATAAACAGCCCAGTTCCCTAATGCCGCTACCCCCCCCCCCAGTTTTCTCGATGTCAGAGCGATATTTGTTTCAATTTTTGGAGGTCCCTCGGTAACTCACCTCTCAGTTATAGTGCGGTCTATGTTTGTTGATCCAGTTGTATGCGAGTTATTGAGGGAGAGGTGTAATTATAGTTGGTAGCATTGACACCTTTTGGTTCAGTGCATTTCAGTGGTAGATACATGTTGACCAGACCTACGTTAATTAGCTCCTTCATGCAACCCCAAAATCATAGGTGGAATCTCCATTCTCTTGAACATTCTTGTAGTTTTGATTGAAACAGGTTCATGGGTTTCATTATATTATAAATTTGTTAAGTGCATTGCAATATTCCACATATTAAAAGTTCAAGGCATAACAGTCTAATGTCAATGAAATACATGAATAAAGACTGGCAATATTTTGTTAATTTGATCGACTATCGTAGTGTCGTCTCCTGAAACAAATTGTGTTCTCAGTGTGTGCGCTGTGCTGTAATGTTTGACTCTTGTTTTTAACATTTGACTTCTTTAAATGCATATGATTATTTTCAGGGTCGACAACTAAGTTAGGAAATATCTTTAATAAGTTATGAGGTTGTTATAATTTATGAAGTTTGTTTCATGCACTATTCCATGGCGTGAGATTGAACACTTTACATTCATTGTAAAAAAATATAAATTTGAATATATACAAACCTCTGATAGTGACATCTATTTCATATGTCCTTTTTTCCTTGCATATAGCCTTAGAGTACTGGTTTGCCCTAAAACCACAATATGTGAATCAGTCCTCATCTACCATTCATGTTTTCCAACCTTTTTTCAGTCAAACTCTAACCGTGTATCACTTGTTATGTCCCATTTGCTATTAGTAGTGTAGTGGGACGGTATAGCCTCAATGGGAAATCCCATGTTAAATGTCAAAAAGCATTATAGCCTCAACATTTATAGCCTTATTGGAATTTATAGCCTCAAGGGCATATAGCCTCAAACACCCTGGGACTGTCTAGCCTCAAGGGAAATAGAACATGGGAAATAGTGAAGTAGTAGTAGTAGGATAAGGACAATGAGTTTGTATAGCGTATGACGTCACCGTAGGGGACATTGGTAACACTTGATATTACACTTGACAACAAATATTTTTTTTTTGCGTGAAAGGGCTAGGCACGAATGTCAATGTCTTTTCGAGGCATTGAAGGGGCTCAGAAGAGGGCATTTGGTTTCTTCTTCTATTTCCTACATTTCTTCCACCAAATCCTCACTTTTTCAACATTCCTTTCTTCTTCTTCTTCTTCTCTTCAATCCAGTCTGAATGACCCATCGCTATAAATTTCTCCTGGACTTTCATCCAGTTGTTGTTCAGTCTCTCAAATGCGTCCTTTTTCTTTCTGATCTCTTGTTCTTTCCTATCTTTTGCCCATCTGTCTTTAATGTTCTTGACTTCTTCCAGGACCGTTTTCATAATTTCTTCAGCTTTATGCAATTAGTCCCGTCCCTTTTTGACAAAAGCCCACTCTGTCAGATTGATGATATCATCCAAGTAACACCTGGCTTTGATAACAATTTCAAGAGACTGCTTCAATGTGCCGACTTTTACATATTCAGTGTCTATAAAACCTCTCAACCTCTTTACCTCTTCTTCTATCATCCCACCGCTCCGGTGGTCTAGTGGTTGGAGCGTCCGCCTCGGATGCGGGAGGTCGTGAGTTCGATCCCCGGCCGAGTCATACCAAAGACTTACAAAATGTTACTAATAGCTGCCTCGCTTGACGTTCAGCATTAAGAGTTAGTGTTAGGACTGGTCGGCCCGGTGTCGGGATAATGTGACTGGGTGGGACATCGTGCTAAATGTCTGCGGCATGATGCCCCAGTGCTAGACATCTCTATAAACTGCCACATAGCAGACATGGTAGAGATATGACTGAAAAATTGTTAAAGCTACATTAAAAATCCAAATCACATCACATCACAACACATCTTCTATCATCCCTTCTATGTTATCTCTGGCTATTTTCAGATTGTTTGCAAATCCAATCTGCCTGGGAACTTCCATTGTCTTTCAAGTCTTTCCACAGTATATTCCGCATTATCATCCTGTACCAAGTCTCCTTTAAATTGTTAAATAAGTCTGACACTGCCACCATCTTCTGTTCGCTTATTCCGTAGAATGGCGCGAACAACGAATGCTATGAGTTTTTATATTCAAGGAGTGGACGTGAAGGAAAACATCCCCTACTTTTCTCATATTATCTACTATCTACACTGACATAATAAGACATTAAACATAGTCATAATCTACTATCCACACACATTAATCACCAAAACTAACAAAACCAAAACATACCATTCTCACAGAAGGGAACGTTAAAAAACCACACACTCTACTATCCACACTAACGTGCGTGAGCGCATACAAATCCCAATAATGTAATATCCACACTAACCTACTTGATCTCATACTAAACCCAATAATCTACTATCCACACAAACGTACTTGGGCGCTTTCAAACACAAACACACACACACACACACACACACACACACACACACACACACATATAACCTCTGTTGTAAACGAGTGAATGTTTATATTCACATTACTCCACACTCATACTATAGGTAAATGGAACAGTATTTCTTTTCTTGAGTTTTGTTTAGCCTTGAAAAGGGCTGGGTTTTTTTTCTTGAACTTCAGAGGCATCTGTTAGTGGTGACATCTCCCCGGTCTGGCACAGCAGACACATCTCCTGCTCCAGTCATTCTCCCAATTTACTCTTATTATTGGGAGTGCAGAGGCTGGATGACTGGCTTCACTATCCCATTCTTCAGTTTCTGGGATAGTGAACACTTCCCTCTCTCTTCTCTTACGGTGCCAGACCAGAGGATGTTGTTGTTGTGGTTTTTGTACTGGTACTGGTGCTGCTATTGGTGCTTGTGGAGGCGTCCTCGCCTCATGTGTCACCCTACAATGAGGTCATAGGGTGACACATGATCCCTCTCTTCATTTCCTCTTCTTTCTTCTTATTTTTCCTCTCATGTTCATAATCCATTTTCGTTTCTTCTGCTATGGCCTCCATAGCTAGTTCATCCGGAATGCGCCTGGCATATTCCATATGCATCTAGAGTTCAAGTAGTTTTGCTATTCTGTTACTCATTTTTTTATTCTTCACGAATTAACAATGCTAGCCAGACTGCCGAGTATTTTCGTATTTATATCAAAAGCACGGACGTGAAGGAAAACATCCCCTCAGACCCTACTCTTACATGATTCATATAATCACCCAAAATGCACGGACCTAAAAGAAACACTCACTCACTTTTTTGTACTAACCATCATTATTTTAAAATTTTTGACGGAAACGAAGTATGTAGAGTCACACTTTCTAACCAAGATAAGGAAATCATGTGCTTATACACGCTCTTCTATTTTTTCTAAGATACCATAGGCAATGGAAAGATTATTTCTTTTCTACAGTATGGGGTAGCCCAGAAAAGGTCTTTTTTTGTGTGTGTGAACGAAGAGTAATGGCAATCTTTTAAGGTTCTAAGATTGCGACCTCCTCTGGCGACAGGCTTTCTCACACGATAAGGTTTGCGTCTTCGGAAAGAGAAGGATAACTCTTTGGTGTCGATACGATAGTCAACAAAGCCTCTGTCAGGTTCTTGCTGCTGTTGCTGTTGCTGTTGCTGCTGCTGCTACTACTCTCCCTGTTTTCTCTGCTGTTTCTGAAGTCTATACTTCTCTGTACGTTCTTCTCCTTTGTTTACTTATTCTCTGAAGAGATCTTCTATCAGGTCTTTAGTGAATTTTAACATTCTTGCATTCTCTATTTATTCAGGCTTCGGTATCAGACTTTGTCTGACGCGATGCAAATTCACATAGGCTTCATTCAACCTGGCTAGTCTTGAGCACATCTTTGTAGGAGGATGAGCCGACAATGGATGGTCAGACTGGAGACTGCCCCGCCTTTATGGTCAAAGCGCTGACGTGAAGGAAAACATCCCTACACGATTTCGAGTCGGAACATTGAAACTGTGTAATATGAGGGATAGAGAGAAGTCAAAGAGCATGAATCTATATATCCATTGTAAAAAAACAAACCACAAACTCATTTATTTTTTAAACACAACATATTTTATTCAACATCACTTAACTCTAACAATCAACAAAAATTATTAACAATAACCATATGATTCAACTAAATTTTTTTATAACATTAACCATTCAATTTAACTCACAAACATTTTTTACACTAAATAACCTTTTGGGGACACGGCTGATATCATTGTGAATGAAATTGTAATTTCCACTGTTGCAAGTCATTAGGCCATTGATGGACACTAATTTTCCTAGCTGAAGACAAAATATAAGTATAATGGTCACAAAACCAAAGATATACTGTCATATCGTTTCTAGAAGAAGAATGACGATCGAATTGAGTCACTAAATGTTCTAAAGAATAGCACAGACTGCGACGATGCAGAAAATACACACGATATTGTCCACACACCAAGGAATCTGTGCCTTGTAATTTCACATTATTGAATCGTGTGGTCTGAGCATTTCTTCTCATAAAGTCAATGATATCGTCTTCCAAAGGAGGCAATCCATACGAATCAAAATATTCCACACATCCTTCTTGAGGAAAGTAGACGGCTATCCAGTGGGTTCCTGAGAGATGACTATCATCTGTGTTGATCACATAAGCTTGATGGTCTTGAGGTTTGCGATGATTGAGTTCATCATTTGCACATACGACAGGATTCCAACAAGCAGTGTACCAACTGTGGTTCAAAAGGTAATAAAGTTAACAAGTATCCAAGTTTGTCTTGTTTGTTTTTTCACAGGTGATTATAAGTCATCAGTTCAATCCTGACTTTCTCTTGGAAAATATCTGACAAGTAAATGGGTGCGAGCTCCAACTTCGGTCCCTGGTTTATGAGACTTTCGATGCGACGAATTTCCAGAGGCATTAATGGAGGACAGGAATATTTATGCAAGCCTTTATACCACTGATCACAGACGTCTTCTTCCGAGATGAGACTCCAAGCTTTGTCCAGATACTCATTCAATTTTTCTTCTTGACTCAGCATCAGACATTTATCGTGTTGAATTTGACTGGGATGATCGTTTTGACATCCATAGCAATCGTTCTTGATCAATTCCTTAATTTTGTCTCCCAGGAATATAGCAAAACAGGAGACAAAATGTGCTTCTTGTTCTGGCCATCTGGATATCATCATTAAGACTTCTTCGTCTCTGTCTTGGGATTCTTCTTTCATGGTCTCCTCACATTCCATCTCCAAAGTTTCTTCACTAGTTAAAGCGGGATAACAATCTTCCATGGCTTCTAATAGTCTAGAATGACTTCTCTCAAACTGTTGATTTCTATCGTATTATCAAATTCGGCATACAGGATGAAGTTCACAGTCTCAGTTAGAGATTTTGCAAACTGAAGTTCCACACGAATCTGGCCTGATTTTATAGGGTGAAAATGTCCCTCATCGCTGCCTTGGTCAGGAGTGAAATCAAAAGTTCACAAAGCATAACCTCCTGCATTACCTCGTACGTAATGTCATGACTGGTGTTAGTTCCTAATTGTCTCGTGGCTTCGTGCAGGGACAAGTAAGACGTCATGTAATTCTTCTTGTCAAAGTCAGGTTCGAAAGATAGTGTACACAAAGTCTTGTCATCGCGACTGACTTTGATCTTGGACACGTCAAAGTGTTGAAAGTGGAAAGGATTTTGATCGTGGACTCCGTTGAAGGCTGTATTCTGGACCATACCAAGGATTAAACGTTTGGGTAACTGTCCTTGGAACAGATGATCTTCGATCACGGATCGCTCTCCAGTGGGAATGTTGCACGTTTTCACTTCCACACGTCGTATTGGATGCTTGGCGGTCGTTCTGCTCAAAGCGTGACTGATGTCGTTTCCCATTTTAGGTAACACTTCCACACGTCGTACGTAGAGTCTGGCTTCTTGGATGATGGTTTTGTAACCGGTACTATCAGCCATTAAATGGAAAGCAGTACTGCTGCGATTCAGTCTCAAGCGGACATTCACTCCGTTCAGCAAATACTTCTATTGCAACCAGATGTCCAAATGCAAACGATCCATCAGTTCTAAAATCTTTCCCTCTTTGATTTTGTCTCTTCGATCTACAAATCCCTCATTGTGTGGTGTTTTGCCTGAATCCGGTTCCAATTCTTCAAACTCGCCCGTATCGTCAGGTTCCCATACCATACAGGCATTGAGATGAGTGTTCTTGGCGTCTATTCCGTACGTCAAGAGATTTTCCAGGTAGGCACGATAAGGGTAAGTATCCATGCTGCTTCTGACTTGTTTGTTATTCAAGTGCAAGTCCACTCGCTGAACAAGGAATGTATGAAATTGTTGACGGGAGCTACTGGCTCAATTTATATAGGACCTTCAGTCTTATCTAGAACTTTGACTTTCAAATGCGAGTAACTCTGTTCAGATCAATGTAATCTTCGGGCTGTCCTTTGATTTCAAACTCGATTGGAGCGAAATCTGTCAATGAGGAGACGGGATGAAATTCCACCCATTGGGATTCTTGCATCGTCATCATGGCGGGGGGCATGGCAAACAGATCCTTTTTCTATTTGGAACAGGCGCAAGACTCTCCGTGCATCATTTTTCTGTTTCTCAATAATTTAATAATCAAAAACTTCTAAGTCTCAAAAGGTTCTTCTTTTCTTTGTCTTTCTAGCTTTAGAAGTGTGAAGTTTTGTGAAGGGATGTTTTCTTCGTTATTTTCTACCATGTCCTTGCTGTGGCTTCAGGGAAGCGTGGATGCCTGACTAGTTACCGTTCAGGGCATTTATAGGTGTTTCTCGTCGGCCCAAAATGTCTTTGTCAGTTTTCAGCAAGACATTTTTGCCTGCCTTCACGAATGCTTCTTTAGGGTTTTGTTTGCCAATGATGACATTTTGGAGAAATTCTTTGCCTTGCGTCAGTGCGGCATCTTACAAGGCATGCAATCGTTGTGTCACCATCAGTTTCAATACGGGAGCCACACAACTAAAGACTGATTTTAACATATCTCCTAAATTGTATCTTCGCTGTCGAGCAACCCCTCGGTACACTGGATACATGACTTACGAGTCGTTAGAGAACCGTTTTCGAAAATGAAGTTTCACCGTGACTTTTCCTTTGGTGAATGGAAAATTTTGTCCCAGATCTCCTTCTATAGCAATGTTGACAGTGTCCAAATAAGACTTGCTGACAGGTAAATAGTGAGGATGTACAAATTCGTGGTGAACGTGATAAGTGTTTCTAACTTCCTCGTGAGCGTTCCTGGCAGAATCCATTTTGAAAGGAATGACACGCATTAACGGTACGGAGGTGCGTCCCACCACGTTGTACTCCACCACATCGGAATACACAAAGATCAAATTCAGTCCTTGGTGCAGTTCTACTGGGAAACGAAAACACTTGGCAAAATAATCGTTGTTGGAAATGGCTGGTAATTCGTTTATCTTTCATCCTCATCTCCATGTTCCGGCCCAACTTGTCAAACAACTCAGGACAAAATAAAATGGACAACACTTTGTTCCCTTAAAGAAATTTCATCAGGAGGCGACGAGCTACTTTCTGGTACTCCAGGGTGACACTTTTTCTGACACTCTCAAAAGCTTTAAGAAACATGACATTAAACCTGGATGCAATGGAGCTGACCAAATGTTGACCACTAAAATAATAGCCTGGGGGAATGATCAAGTGATATGTTGTCTTTTGAGATTCTGAGTTATGTATTTTCTTATCATATTTTACATGGGTATTTAAGTACTGTTGCATTGGCTCGTCATGAACTTAGACCGTAAACAAAATTTTGATTGGGAAGGACATTGAGCACTTGAGTTGAGTGAATGATTTCCACTAAAGCCACTTCCCAATGGGCTTCGTGATCTAATTGGATGGCCTGAGGTAACAGCACAAAGTGTTATTAGGAAACACCTCCATGGAACTGTCACTGGGTAAGGTTAATTAAAATTGGTTTTGGTGGCTCATAATTCCAGAGTTCTGTGGCTGTCTTAGGAGTTACTGGAAGTCAGAGGAGTGTCTCCGCCCAAAATGGGGTTGTTGTTGGAGTGGTGACTGACATTGGCACTGGACACAAGATTCCCGTTGTTCCCTTTGGAGGAGAATTTCAGGGAGGGATTGGGTAGCAGGTAACCGATGCAGCTTCTCATACAAATGGTCCAGAATTGTTTGTCTCCTTGTTGCAAACTCAGATTGGCAATGGCTGCACCGATGACACACTACACCACAAAGATTTGGCAGAAAAAGACGATTTGCATTTTAGGCACACGTTCTCCACACCACACCCACAAGGGTTGTTTGTGTAAATCTTGCAGAGAGGAACTGGGGGAAGGACTGGTCGCTGGAATGGAAGCGGTAGCTGAGTCTGTGTGAAAGGGCATGATGGTCAATTCTTTTTATAGTCGATGACTTGTGAAACGTCGATCCAAGAATAAAAACTGGGTGGATATCCTTTCCAACGTACTCCGACTTCTTTGAAATGTCGTTTGCCCACTTTATGGGTTCCATGTTCGAGAATGCTTTCGATGTCATACAGGTCGTCTTCTTTTTTGGTGACACGTTGTAACTCGGGCAAGTTAAACGTTCCTTTAAGCACTTCTCCGTTCATGTCTTCCAATTTATAGACGACAGGATGACGACCATGCACTCATCCAGTGACACGAAACAATTCGGTGGTCCAGTTGGGTAAGTAACCTTTGCCAATGCGCACCCAATCTCATATGGTCAACACTTCACCTTTCGTGGGGACAACCACTGTCGGGGACGTACCAAACAGGCGATCAGAAACCACCTTTTTTCTCTTGTGATGAAGACGGGGCGCCTATTATCTTTTTAATCCATCCAATTCTGGAGACAGGGGGTGTTGTTAACTTGCTTACTTTTTTCTGGTGGGGTTTGAAACCCTTCTTTTTCTCCCTTTTCTGTCTTGGTCACGGGTAGTAGGGTAGTAGTAGTGGTAGTGGTGGTGGTGATGTGGGGGATTGACTTTTCATCAAGATCTTAAAATCTTTCAGAGTGAGCAGAGTTGTTTCGTCTAAAGCTTTCTGGTGAAAGAGTTGCAGTCGTTGCAAGAGTTGACCGTAATTTTACGATTTTTCTGTTTCGGACAAATCGTGGCGATCCATCAATGACTGCAATTCGTGTTGTAACTGGGACATCTTGCTCAAATTGGGATTGGGAGGCAAATGCGGGGATCGTTGTTCTTGCCAACGATGGTATTCCATCCATCATTTGTAAGGCACTAAAGCTAGTTTTCGTCCTTCCATTCTATTTCAAGGGTCAATTCTGAGATCTTCGGACTCCAGAGGGCCTTTTTATCATGCTCCCACCAGTCCTCCCAACATGGTTCCCAAGACTCCTTTCAGTAATGGGTTTAACAAGAGTGGCAAAATTCCTCTACGATGCACCAACATCTTCCTTTGATGAATGAAAATTTTCTTTTGGACCATTTGGCGAAGAACGTGACGATGTTTGCCTAAGCATTGTTTCTGGTGTTTGGACAAAGGGATCGTGCCTTTCAAGACGTTCATACAACATTCGCAGACGGTATCGATGACATATTTGGAGGCTGTTTGAATGAGTTTTTTTCGCAGGGTTGGAGAAGCTTTGTACAGGACAAACAACATGTCCCCATGTTTGACTAAACGAGGAGGCAGTCCTTTCCTTTTCCTTCCTTTGAGTTTAGAAGAGGGATGTTTTCTTGGGGGGGGGTGACATATTTGGGTCTTCAGTAGCACAAAAACACTGATACCCAGACTTTGTCTCAGGTCATGTTTATACTGGAATGCGTCGTCACTGATTGTCTTTGCGTTGTATCAAATTGAGGATAGGCAACACGCGTCATACAAGGGATCGCAACGGACTAAATCGTACCAGTTCTTCCCTGGACAAATTCAGTAAACTCTGTAACATGCCCGATCTCTCTTGGACTTTGATTTTAGAAGCAGGTACTTTGTGAGCAGCGGCCACTGACACTAAAGAGGAGGAGGGTGTCACCACTGGAGGAGAAGTTCTTGGAGACATGGGCTTCCATGGTGTCATCAACGGAGAAGTGGATGAACCTGAGGCTACCGGAGATGCTGTCACCATCGTTGGAAGTAGTGGTTTGCGAATGTAAAGTTGCGTCCTGGCTGAAGTGCCTCTCTTGCGAGTTTTCTGTGGGCTTTTCTTTTTCTGGGGACTTTTCCTGTGTTTCTTTTTCTGGGGTGGTGACCTGGTCTTTAATCCGTCGCTCTTTTCTTCTTGTAGCTTCGTTTGGCTTTTTTCTTGGGGAGAACTTTGGGAGCATTAGGGTCCCATCTTACGAAGGAGCGAATGATGACCCCTCCTAGAGTACCGCTCCCTCCAAGTTTCAAAATGATTTGCTTTTTGGTTTGAATGTCGATGCGGGGATCGGCCAGTTGGGTCAAAGCTGCTTTGTTTCTATCAAAAAAGCGTTCGGTTTAATGAGGAATCTGAATGATGCCTTGCAGTAAATGACGTGCTGTCCCCGTAAACCATCGCAAGGCTTCTTTGAGACTGACTTCTAAGACATGAGCATGTATTTGTGGATTTTTCTCGCGACTGATGCCATACAAGGCACGAATCAATTTGACAGGAAGATGAGACTGAAGGGACGCCATGTTGACGCTGTGTGAGACATACGAAAAGTGTCCAAGGTTTTTATAGATTTTTTGTCGGGTTAAGTCGAGGACGGAGACGTATACAGGACATGCCCTCTGTCTTGACACCAGTGATGAAACAAATGGGTACGAATCGCAAATCATCGGGGGTAGTGGGTTTCACATCGACGAGCAAATAGGCGTGTGGAGTTTGAGTGGCATCGTCGTACGCCTGAGTGAGCAAATTCGTTCCTAACTGTTTGGCTAAGACTAAAAGGCACATGAAAACGGTGTAAGTGGAATAGAAAGAAGTGTTTGTACAACATGTTTTGGGTAATGTTCTGACAGGTTCTATAGGAGGTAATGTGACACAAGTGTCCTCCCGAAAGGGTTTTACAGAACTGTCCATGACGGGTTTTTCTGGAACTGTCTCTAACACAGGTTGAAAAGTGACTTTTTTACTTGAATAACTCTCGAGCATACTGGGCCACTTCTTGGGTCCAAGCCTCCAAACTCCATTTTTTCCAGTCACGCACATCTGTCCAATTTTGGTGTAAGTCACAAGCTACACACACATCATCATACATGCCTTCGGTACCTGAAAGTTGACGAATCTTTCATGTTGAATTGATTGGAAAGTACTGATCGTAAAGAGTCCACAAGGAATCGGCTGGTAAACAAAATCCTAGGAAACATGTCACTAAGACTAACACCACACGTCGACCCAAATTCAACGGATACAGTTTTCTTACTAAGTGTTGGTAATCTTCCACGGTTTGAATACTGTCACTGATTTTCTTCCGCGGATTCTGTTCAATCACTTGTGATAAAAGCCTTGGCATGGCAGCCTGTTTTTATACCTTTTCTCGGATGCAATAAATGTGATTTCTGCCCAGAGATATTCGTTTTCCAGTAGGGAATCTAAATACTCCATGCGCTTACCTACAGTTCAGAGTTCGTTCAGAAGTTTCCTCTTTCGTTAAACAGATGTTGCATAAAAGATGTCTGTAATCCGTCAACTTTTCTTCCTCAATTCATTGCAGTAGGTCTATCTCAAAGTAACGACAACCATGAACATGTCGATCATTCGTGACCTAAAAGTGTTTAATAATGTCTAATCACTGGAACACTTTCTCATGAACCAGTCCTCTTATAGCATTCAGATACCAGTGGTTCAAACACCGGTAATGTAACGAATGCAATTGTTCTTACGTTTGACTTGTATTTTGACCAGTTCTCGGTAAATGCGTTCTCTCAACTCCTTAGGCAAGCCCAAAATGTTCTCTTGTAAATTATCCATAAGTATATACACTTTTTTGGAATCACTGAGTGGTGGCCAATAGCCTCGTTTACCTTTGCGATTGAGGTAGTCTCCACTCATAATCATTCTTCTAATACTTTGGAAAAGAGCATAATTTCAAAATTGAGAAATGATTTTGAGTGTGCGTTTCACTTGTATTTTGACCAGTTCTTGGTAAGTGAGTTCTCTCAATTCCACAGGCAAGCCATGAATGTTCTCTTGTAAAGTATCCATGATCATGGCAGTCATTATGTTTGTATTTACAATCTTCTCCTAAAGTAAAAGTAATTCACATGGTCAGTAGTTTCTGGCCACAGCCGTTCAGGGTAACGCCCAAGAATGTCACTGAAATCTTTTGATGTAAACGGTATAAAATGGTATAATAGAATGAACGCACCATTGATCCAGAGAAATCTAACACATTTGTTGACTTCTTTCACATTCCTCTTGCGAATTTCTCGACACAAAATTTCTACAATCACCCATTGAGATTTCACTCTGGCAAGTCCCTGCCAAACTTCCTTGTAGATCTTCTCTTGCAGTTCGTTAGGTAATGATTCAATATCATTTTTAAAATGGGGTTTAAATACTGGTCTCAGTGATGTCCTACATTTGATTCCTAGCCAATCTGGTTTCTTCTTCAACGATATTGTAGGTGACTTAAATTATTTTTTCCCACTAAAGGTAGTTAGTGACACTTGGGAGACCATCGAGCATGTTCCAGGTAGGCTGAATCTTGTGGTTCCCAGTGGTGAAGTGACACACCGCAACTGAAGCACTTGACTTTATCCCCTTCGCCCAAGTAGAAAAATCCGGCTCTGGCTAATTCTTCAGGGGTTGGTCCCCCAGATAATTAGGCTGTTTTCCTTTGAACGATCGAAGACGATTTTCAAAGTTGCAGTATTCAGGCAAACGCACAGGGAAAGAATATTCGTCTTACAAAGGATCGTTTCGATGACAGCAGTGTGACATCGACAGGAGTTTGCTCAGGGCTGAATTACATCCGTAGGGTGGTAGCCGTGAAAGTTGACATCCACAATGAAACCCAGTATAGTGTCCACGATAACGAGCGGCATCGCTTTCGCATCCGTCAGGTTTGACACGCACAGCATCACTTTCCATGATAGGTGTAGTTGTAGCAGTAGTAGTGAGAACACAGTTCCCATGTTGCTTTACTGCGTCACTCTCAATGCAAGGAACAGCACCACACTCCACTTGAAAATCTCCTAACTTGAATTGTACCTGTCTGAACTTTTTCTGTGTTACTCTGAACGTATTTATCTTGTTTGCTTGGTCTTGGTAGTCACAATGAACTACTGATCTTGCATATGGTCCATGTTTATACTAGTCGCAATAAAGTCTCAAGCTTGTACATCGTTCCTTTTTAATGTCTACATTTGGAAGTCTTCCTTTTTTTCTTCCTGGACAATGGTACTACTATCTCTAAGGTACCGTCATAATTGTACCGTAGTGTAATGGGTGGAAAGGCCATAGAAAGGTAAGGACAGTGCGGAGACCATCGAGTATGTTCCAGAATAGCTGAATCTTTATAGATACATAGATCCGTTCGTAACTTCAGGCCGCAAGCGAAACACTGTACTCCGTATCCCAATCTAGTCTCAGGTCCCAAGTAGACAAATCCTGTTCTAGCTAAACATTCAAAGTAGGTAATCCTTCCCTATCCCTGGACCATTTTTGAAACGTTTCCAATCAACGAGCACAATCACAATAGTCAGGTAAGAAGACAGGAAATGGTAGGGTTTGAACTTGGAGTTCTCATTGGGTTTCTTGCTCAATTCTTGCCCTGGCGAAGTCATTCTTCTTATTGATGGTTATCCCCTTACAACCAATTTTTTATACCGACATGTCCCTACGGAAAGGTGAAGTGATTGGGAAGTCGCACTCGCTTCTGGTACACGATTTGATAAACTTTTTCCAAGGGTCGACTGACGATGTGGTGAGTGGGTAAACATACAATCTTGTTCGGCTGGTAGGTGGTCACTTTAGAGTTTTCATCCCCTCCAGATTGCAAGGCTTGTTTTAATACTCCATAGATTACCACTCAACTGGTGCGATAATTGAGAGTCAATCCTTTACTTTACACTCGGTGTGCACTTCTCCTTGTGGGTCTCGGTATTCGTAGCCATTATTGTTAGGACCACCACTAGCGAAACTTAGAATCTTGTCGTCAGGATGTTCGTCTGTCCAGGCTCCTAAACAGTCTCCTTCGATGTTAGGGTGTTGCTGACCCGGTCTATCGATGTAGATGCAATTGTCCGAGTCAAAGTACAGGACACGATCCCCTAACAGTTCTAAAGCTTCGTACAATCTTAAGCGAGCATGGGCTGTCACGTAAGCCGCAATGATGACATTTCCAAATTCGTCGGCTTGTATAAAGTCCAGATCTTCTTCGTAATTGACTAAGATCAAATCCTCACGAACGACGTCCACGTGTTTCGTGAATTTGGTTTTGTCGTGAATCATCTGGAAGTACCGGGAAGGTTGTCAAATATTCCGTTTTGGGTAAACACGGCCGTTGTGCCATTTTACCCTACAAGCAATTTAACATCACTTTGGCAAACGATCGCCTGCCTTCGTTTTTCTCGATGTGGTCCAAAGTGATGCCTTCTTGTTCCCAGTATTTCTCTTTGAATGCCTTTTCGTCCTCGGGAGTGTGACATCAGGAAGAATAGCCACTCCCTTCTTGCTTCAGTTTCAAAAAGGCATCCACGTAGTATGTGAAAATGACTTTCTGAGTGGGGTCACCCTTGTGGTAGTGTTGTGTCTTGGGGAAAGTGGTACATTTCGTACACGTTTTACAATTGGTATCCCATGTCCAGAGCTTTAAACAATTCTACGCTGACCCACGTTCCTGTTAAGGAACGTTCTTCCTGGGTGTGCTGATATGACTGATCTTGGTTGCACGTTTCGATACAAGTACGGCACAAGGGAAACATCAGCTTGACTTGGCAATGGTGATGTAACACGGGATGGAACAAGTCGGTGGGTGGCAAAACTTTGCACTTGATCAAGCCTTCTTATTGTCGAATGTGGTCCATGCCGATGTGTTCCGTCAACAATTGCGAGTGCCCTGCAGGAAAGTGACAATATTTGCACACGTAAGGATACAGCGAACACACGTCCAATTATTTGATTTCTTCACCTTTTTCTTCGTCGGCTTGGTACAGGAAACAGGTGGAATTGGTCCTTCCTCCGTACAAACTATCCCTCGGGTTCAGGGGGTCCATCAGCTTGTAATTTTCTACGATACGTTTAAACTCGGGATCGGTTTTCAAAGGGTGATCATACTCGTGTTCCCACATTTCCACCACTTGGTATCCTTGCTGTTCTAACTTCAAACGTCGCGGGCAAATGGCCTGGTACAAGTCTTCCATGGTTTTTTGTAAAAACTGATTTTTAGTGTCACGTTCAGGGTAACAGACGGGTCATCCGTGAAATAAGCAACCGTTAAACTCGTACACGATCTTGGAGTTTTCTAAGTCGCATCCAACTACCGAATATGTTCCGATGGTCTTTTCGCCCCTCTGTTGCGGGCATGCTGAATCCATTTGTTTTCCTTTTCATACAAGTAATGTAACCAGCGTAGGGCTTTGACCGAGTATTGACGTTTGACATAGTTGGTCTTTGAGGGCTGATGACAGCCAGGGTGTTCATGCATGAATTATTGTCTGTACACTAAGGAACACGCTTTGGCAATGGTGCAGACTTCTTTCAAAGGATCGACCCCTCCGTGTTCCATGAACAGTTCTCAATTTTTTTTCACAGCAACGCCGTAAAATGTCCACGTCGGAACAACAATACTTTAACATTTCTTCCTGAAAGTCAAAAGGGTCAGAGGCATGGGTCTGGTACCAAGTGTAGAAAGCTTCTCGTTGTTCGGTACGCATATTGTCGGGGTCGTATTAGTGAGCCTCAGGCAAATGGGGTAGAACGGCATGTTGATTGGCTTCGGTATTGAAAAAGTGAGGAAAATAACCTTTAGCCATTTCTATCTTTCCAAACGTTTTAGGCATTCGACTCAAAGGCATGGCCAAGTAACTCATCGAATCTTTAAACTGCACTTGTCCCACTTGCATGGAAATGATTTTGGCTCCGTTCAAAGTAACTTTAGGACGCTCGGTGCCTTGCTCCGTATAGTACCTGAAAAGAAACTGTCCATCGTATCCGGAGAAATTGTAGGCCTTCACCATGGCATGGCGATGACAATCGCCGTAACGTTCGATGTCCTCTTGGCAGGGGATTTCAAGCTCTCGTGTTCTATGGAAAGTCTCAAGCGATCGTCTTCTTTGGGTTGACATTGCCGCTTGAGTGTGGTTAAACCCTTCTGTGATAAACCCTTCTGCTTTCTCCAATGGTACGTTGGACTTGAAATCTTTAAACTTCACTCTGTAAGTGTAAGCCGTGGTTCTAAATTTTCTGGAGGAGCTCTTTTCTGTCTCTCTTTTCAGGGTTGACTTGTGAATTTCGGCTAGGTTCAGACTCTCTGCGTCTGGATTCTGGTTCACTCATGTCATCTTCAAAATCACTGGCATGAATTTGTGCGAAGACTTCAGCGATGGTACGAGGCGATAGATCACGTTTCTGCCTCTTACGTTCTTCTTCTTGCTTCTCGAATTGATTCGATTGTTTCATCTTGACTGCGAAAAGTCAAATGGCTATGTGTGGAACACCATGGGCTACTTTATATCGATGACAGACCAGTGTCTATACAAAGGGTGTGTGTCTTGCCTTCCACTATTCATTTCACTCTCAAACCGAGCAGAACGATGGAAGAGCCTACACAGATCGAACTTTTCATTAGAGATTTGCGAAGGGTCATCATAAAAGTTTCTTTAGACAAGCCGACGGACTACTCACCCACATTTCAAGATAAAAGTCAAGATATCTGCTATATTTATCTATATATATATACATATATATATATATATATATATATATATATATATATATATATATATATATATATATATATATATATATATATATATATATATATATATATATATATATATATATATATATATATATATATATATATATATATATATATATTGACTATAATGATGTTTTATGTTTAGTTTTTCTTTCTCGTGCTTAGAAAGTTTGTACTTAGAGTTGACAGGTCACCCCACTGCCCTTATTAATATATCCGTATTAGTACACTGTGTTTACACACAACAGCATCTTGCTCATGACGCTCATGATTCAAAATTTCCAACACGTAACAGTTACAACTTTTATCTTTGATTTATTTCCTTTTCTGAGAGTAGCATATATTCTGCGTAGATAATTATTCCGATTTTTTAGAAGAGTTATAATACTATCCAACAATATTTTATATAAAGTGAGAGGCAATGCAGTACCTGATTAATTCGGTAAGTGCTGAATCATATCAGTATAATGCAAACATGAATGTTGTTTCATATCATTTATTCTGTAATGTCATTTATTAAGCTGGAAAGACAAAGCTTATACGTATATAGTAAACCCAGTGTAATGCGTTGTATATAATGTCATTTATTACTTTGGAAGGCCAATGCTTATTTAGTAAACTCCTGGCAATCAGTTTTATGCACCTCATTTTGTTGTTTAACTGACATGTCTTTTAGAAGAGGATTCTTTTTCACGCTGGTTATGCGATCAGTGAAATTCAATGGACTGCCTGTTTAACTCAGTTACTATCTAATATGTTATTTGTATCATATATGTCAGTTTCTATATCCTATGCATATTTCAAACACTGAATGTTTCTTTGCATCATGATTTCAAATTCATTCTTAACATGGATCATATATTTTTGAAACTATATCTAAAAAACAAAATGTTATCCAGTGAACAAAAATGGGAAAAAGCAAAAACCGCCACATGATCAATTACAAGAACAAATGTGGAAAGTAACAAACAAATGCATGGCATAAGGTGGGCTCAGCTGGATGTAATGCTATTCCTCAATAACATTTAATATTATGACACTTACAGCTCATGTTCTTTGATCTGATATAAAGCTATTACCGATAAGCTATTAATAGCAAAAACAAGTATTGTTTATTTTTCGTTCATTGATCTATGCCTGCCATACATTTTCATCTACGTCTAAGATAATAATAATATACCGAAAACAGTTTGATTCCAAACTATACAAAGTAGGATAATACAACTTCAAATCATGATATTAACATTTCTGAACTTAACTGTCAACTTCTTGGTGCTAAACTTGATCATTG
>CM068835.1:63500797-63548297 GCA_028554795.2 Sinohyriopsis cumingii
GTGGGAATTGTTGCCAGACACCCATGTTTATCAAAGATAGTCATATCTTTGCGGAATTTTCTTGGCCGAAAAGTAGAAACTACTTTAAATATCGTGAGGCATTATTGTGTACATTATCAAAATATTCTATGTTTATTAGAATTCATTGTAAAATAAGAGTACATATATATATATATATATATATATATATATATATATATATATATATATATATATATATATATATATATATATATATATGTCAGTTTACAGTATTGTCTGTATTCAGGTTTACCACGAAGATTTGTCAATGGATACGTAACACTGCATCATTTTCGTAGTACCAGTTCTTTGATAGATTCCGTCAATAAGGAGCCTACCAAAATTTCTGAATAATCTTCTTAAGAATTTAATTATGTGCACAGCATGTTTCATTTTTCATGAGAAAAAAGTTCCAAAAAATTATATTGTTTCCTAAACAGTTGTGCGTGTCATAAATCAGATTTGAATATTTCAAATATAATTATATTTATGATCCTTTATTCACATGTTTGGCACTCATCAAGTGAGATCGAAATGGGATGTGAAAGATGTTCAGGCAGAATGAACAACCGGAAAAATTTTTAAGAAAACAAACATTCGAATTGCAAAAAGTGTCGTTTTTAGTCCTTTTGTAGCGGATATTAATGTGCATGACATCAAATGTTCGTAAGATTCCAAGAGAACAGTTACTGTTTGAACTGTATGAAATGTCTCTTGCTGACTATATATGTTCTTGCTCCTTGAGTACTTTTGTTTTATGTGTTCCTGCCTTATCTGATAAACAGTATACCATTCAACGTATCCATGCTTCAAATATCAATAATGTACAAGGCATATTATTCAGTTTCAGCACTCTTTAGAGACTGTCAGATGTATAGTTTCTGCTCTAGGTCTTTTAATATGTAACAGAAAAAGTGAAGCCACAAAATCTTAATAAATGTCACCAAACGTTTGCAAACATTATAGTTTTGAAGTGACTGTAATCGGACTTTCAACCTCCAATCATGGACAGAATATCATCATTTCATCATAAAATATGGACTAAACATACAAAATAATAGGGTAAGTTGAATCATCCCACTTCAGTTTCAGTCGTTAGATTAAAACATCTCCAACAAGCAGATATACACAGGAAACTAATTTATTTTCATGTAACAAAAAGGACAAATTTATTTCCATGTAACAGAAAGTACAAATTCAAAGACAGTTACAGTATTCTGAATTTTTTTTAGCCAAATAATCATAAATATCCTGAAGTCAAAAAATATAACCAGAATGACTTTTTAAAAAATCACAAAAATCCAATGTTTATATTATTCCAAAAGTCTCTGATTTCCTTTATTAATTGCAATGAATATTTGCAAACAATAATTCCTTTTGAGATATATCTGATTTCAGTTACATAACTGTAAACTTTGATCACAAATCCATTCCAACAGATTCATCTAAATAGGAATTAATTATTTATCGAATCACTACTGATACACATTTTCACTTGACCTAAATTAATAACCAGTCCAAAGGAGAAGCCAGTTTAATTGCAAACAATAATTGCCTTGAACTCAAATGTTTGCAAACATACTGTTTTTAAAGTGACCTACAATCATAGACAAAAGTTCATCCAAAAATATAAATTAGACATATATAACAATAGTGGAAGCTAATCATCCCACTTCAGTTACATTTGTTATAGATTGAAACGTCTACAACAAGCAAGATGCACATAGGAAACTAATCTACTATAAGGTACTGACCATTTAATTTCCGAGAAGGGACTGAAGATCATTTAATTTCCGAGAAGGGACTGAAAAGTTATTTTGTGCCGAAATATATTATTTACTTTTACAAATAGTATAATCTGTATAATAGGGAGTCATTTTGGTAAAATTCAGGACAGGTTTTATTTTCATATATTGACAAACGAAAATTTTCCTAAAAAATTCTAGGCACCAGCCCTAGAAAATTAAATTGTTTGTCCAAAAGATAATTGCAGAATATCGTGGTAAGTATCGCGATATAACACCGTACAAAATTGTTCAAGGTACCCTGCACTATTGCTCATCCTTGTAAATATTGCAATGATCCGGAATCATATTGACTTCTGGGTACTGATTATTCAATTTAAATAAAAACTAAAATAGTTTAGATTTGATATGAAATCATTTTTATCATTTGTCTCCATGGAAATCATGAGCAAGCTATGATAATTTAAACAACAAGGACCTCATACACTATATAATTAGATGCATTTAATTATTTTAGTCTATGACTTGCATTGATGCATGCATATCGTGCATAAGTCCTTGAAGTGACAATTGAAGTGCATGACGACATTAGAAAGTTTCATCACATGATAAACACATTTGTTTTCATTCTTCTAAGTTTTATGACAGGAAATAAATAAGTACGTAACTAATATTGTATTATAGTCACATTAGTATGGTGTCAACAATCAATAACAATAATGTAGTAAACTGAGTCGTAATGCAATGGAGCATTTATTTACATACTTTGTAAGTATATATATGCCATAAATAACATAAAACATATAAAACCTGTGATGAAATTTTGAGTATGAAACCTTGACAAATCTACCTTGAGCAGATTGATTTTAGTATATGATGCTTGAAGGGAAACAAAGTCGAAGGTTTTGTAAAAATACAATTCAAACAAAAAATACACAATCCGAAAATGATCAACAGATATATTGAATTAAGTTAGTTAAAACTAAATTATGAGACAGACACAGAGAGGGGAGGGGGCAGGGGTTGGAAATGTGAGAGAAACAGGTCTTGAGAATCAAGTACATCATTCAAAATAATTTTGTCCAACATAGCGATCCATTCAAGCAACATGATTATCAAGTTCGTTTTAATATTGTGTCAATTGGAAGAAGCAAATGAATGAAAACGTTTGCATCAACTCAGTAATAACACTACATGAAGTGACAATGGAAAGTCTTCCGAAAGACTTAATTCGCAGGGTTGTAAATGTTGGATAAAACAGAGAAACTACAAACTAGTTATTTTATAAAGAAGAAAACAAAACAGGAGTTAGTGACATACATGCTACAATTTCTATGCTAGTAACCCTTGCATCAGACATAAATCTATCAACTTGAATGATCATTTTTCCATAGGATCTGGCGACATCCTTTACAAACTTTCTACCCAGACTAATCCCCATTGTTGTGTTATGATATACCTTTGTAACTTCATATGAAATGGTACAATAAAACAATGCAGCTGATTTGCAGTACTTGGACTTTATAATTATTTTCTGCAAGGTTGTTCACAGCAAATGTTGCTCAGTGGGTATATCATACAGAGATGTATTGGAATGAGGTTCTTAACTCATTGTGATATATTTGTCTCCATTTTAGGCAATGCACACTGATATAATTACTATTTTCTCAGCTAACAAGGAATGGAATAAAATACGTTAACAGTGTATTAACTATAAAACAATGTAAGCATCATACATAAAAACACCCATAGAAGATCAGGGTTTGGATGTCAGTGTTGTTGAGATTTTGTCCTATTCCTATGTGATCAAAATGGTTTTTCTGGCTCTTTAAACTTAGACTAACCGATTAGTTTTCTTTAGCTCTCATTCGAATCATGAAGTATATGTAATCTTTTTTCATTAACCCTGCAGTGTCTGACTTCACTTCATCAAAACGTTATTATACCTAATTCTTTGTTCAATTCAATTAAAATCAAATACATTGTAATTTGCGATGGTAATTATTTTGGGTAAGTGTTTTATCATTAGATATTGCTCTTCCAATGTTTATTTTCATTGTATTCATTAGTATGTTTACGAGTAACATATTTTAATCCGGTTGCCATTTTTCATTATACACGTTCAAGGAGATTGTTCCTTTCAAGCTATTATTACAACTTTACTTTACTTTACTGTACAGGAAACTTCATATTCTACTATAACTATTAGGTATCAATACGCCAGGAGCTTAACCCAATCCTGCTCATTATTTAGGCTACATTACTGAAAGCATCTATAGAACGTAATTTTTTTTTTACCCAACAAGAGAAAACATAGTTATATTCACATGTAGATTAAATAAATGTTAATATATATGGTATTCTTTTAACTGGCTATATGTCTCACAATCCTTCATGAGGCTAAAATCATGTCCTGCATATTGGATATCATTGTTTAGTTGTGTGACCATTGTACTGGTGATTGTAAAGGTTTATAGTCCACCAGAAAATTCCCTTTATATCATATTAGTATTCGAAGCATTTGCCACATTGGTCGGATTATGCTCGATGATTAAATAAAAATACTTGTGAATATTAGTTATCCCGTATGTTCTTCGTGTTACTGGTTGCACTACTTGTATCATGGCTGATAAATCATTAAATCTCTTCCGCATAATTATTGAACATTTAAAGTCATCACAATGTTCTTATCACTCTGTTGATGTAGATATGTTTAAAGATTTGGTGGTATTGATTTAACCAATATGAATCCATATACTTTTAAGCGTAAACTATCAAGAAACAAAAGCACCTGTGTCAGATTCAATAGATCACTAGTGCCTGAAAAGCTTTAAAACATATTATGTTATGTACACTGTATAGTTGTAACTTGGAGCGATTTAATGTACGAGTTGCAATTAAAGCATTTAACTACACTGCCTTCATTCTTGCATTTTAAAGCCATGTCCTCATCGACTGCTGATTGTATTATCCTTATAGTACAAAGACCTGAACAAAGACCCCACTTCTCTGTAATTTACCGTGGCTACCAGTTCGATCTAGAATTAAACACAAAATCTGATCAATAGGCTCCATTTACCTGACTTGCTCAAGTCCAATATAACTATCTTACCTCACCTAAGGGTATATCCCATTTAGAAACTTACACTCATCTTCTGATGCTCATAGTCTCATTGTTCCCACTATTAAAACGAAATCATATGGACAATGTTCCTTTAGGTGCCAAGGCCCAGCTACGTAGAACAGTTCAGCAGTGGATCTTAGACACAAGAACATTCAAGAGTGTTCTTTAATTTATATTAAAACATTTTGATAGCTTGATATTTCTTGTGTTACCTTGAATTGGAAAAACTGTTTCACTCTCAGGCCTACCATCGAATTTAATATAATCTTCTAGCAAAGATGCAGCAGGTAGTTAACATTTTCCAGTTTACACTGCAGTGTTCATTGCAAAATAATCCTTATGCCTGCTCGGAAGACACACTTCTCAGATTATTCTCTACATTTCTCAATATATTTTTCTCTGCCAATGTTTTCCTAATCGCTAAAAGAGATTACTTTTGTAACCCAAACCCAAACTTAAAAGTAGAATAAATAAGATCAAAATGCAACAAAAACTGTATAAGCTACACAATAAAGATGGAAAGAGAAAAGTTGAGGGTGAATGTATGACATGAATGTACCACTTTGATCAAACTTTGAGATGAACTTATCGGCTTATATGCTAAAGGTATATTTGGCAATGAATCAGTGAATCATAAAATATTTTAGGTGTCTATTAGTTTTCAAGATACGCATACTTTACCATTCATGAAACATGTTGCACATATTGACCGTTTTCTGCTCTCTCACTTCTAATATGAAAGTAAAACAACATCATACTAGACAATATTAAACTAAATATGTTTTAAATTCTATGATGTTATGTGGAATCATTCCAGATGATTAATTCATCATTGACAAAATTATTTTATCATTATTACATATATTTTTATGAGGCACCATATTACACTACAAAGAGATACTTAAGTGCATATATTGTAGCAACCATGATTAAAGCCACACATATAATAATGATAATGATAAACTTCTCTGGTGAGTCTGCAGCTAGTAATGCAAAGGTATATGCCACACTAAAGGTGAAGTGTTTGTTGTGACCAGCAATATTTATTATGCTGTCAAGTAGCTTCAAAAACGGTGGATTTTCGATGATGAAACAAGTAGAACAGGATATGTATTTATAACACATTTTATTTATGCGAAAAGTAAAGCACGAAAGCTGTTTTGCTTGCGAATTATAAATACAATTTTGTTTCAGATAAAGCGATTGATTAATGCGATAGTATCTACCTCGAAAGATAACCATGCAAAAGACCTTAGCAATGCTATCTTTGTGTGCAACAAATGGGACTTGATCCCCAAAGCTGAAAGGAAAACTGTGCTGGAAAATACAAAAGAAAAGCTAAGGGCCTCTTATGGACAGTTTGAAGATTGGCAGCTTGTCCAGTTTAATGCAGATCTGGTGAGCATTTGAATTTATAGTTTATTTATTATCACAAGTGAAAGATAAATCCTAAAGAACATTTCCTTAAAAATCTTTCACTTCTGATAAATATATACATATGCTTTGGGTTCTGTGAGAACTAAGTAGAATGTCAGTGTATTATTTCATTTCTTAAATTTATATGATTCAATGTGAACAGTTCGATAATTTTTGAATATAGGATAAAGTTTCTGTATATCATAAGGCAAAACTATTTGTTTGCTACATAAGCTGAAATGTCTCTTATTACTTACTTTCAATAACATTTACAAGAGGCGCACTAACAAGCCTGTCATAGAAAAAATGCAGTGCCCTTCCATCACCTTTTTATGCTTGCTTATTGATGCTGCACAAAAATTTGAAAAGACTACAAATGTCATTTTTATTTTCCTTTGCTACTTTTGACCCTTTCATGAAGAAAGACAGTTATAACTAATGAATAAAACCAAAACAATCGCTTTCTTAACAAGCCTTTACATTGCACCAACATTTCTTGAAACCATCTAGTTACCTTCATTTACTGAAAACGTGTTTCGTGTGTTATCACCGTTTCTCCGTTTTACCGCATTAGATTGTTAGTATAGGGAGTGATAATGTAACATTTCATTATGAATTTTCAGGAACTCTGTTGTTTTGAATGAAAATAATTTCATAGCAACTTATGAAAGTCATATATTCATATTCAATTTATGAAAGGGAGGTTTTGATTTTTTTGGTAGTCGGTGTATACATATGGACCTGGTCTTGTTCAATGTTGATATATTTTGGTGTTCAGTGTACTATGGCAATGTATGGAAATTGTCATTATGGATGTTATTATAAGTTTAGTTGAAATTTAACATTACTTTTTGGGTAACATTACAGATATGTAAGTTTTATACACACTAGAGTGACTTTCACTTAAATGATAAGATCGTTACAATCCTGTATAAAAATTATGTCAAGATTGATAATTGCACTTAATGACAAACGCATATTTATTTTAGAATAAAGGAGAGAGTAGAAAATTTGAGTTATGACTATATGCTTAGAGTCTACTACAGAACTTGCAAAGTACTGTGCAAATTCTGATTCCGTTTTTCTTGACTGAAAGGAAGGATGACATTATTCTACGCAACATTGTGTCAAAGTCGACCAAAACAAGGTCACAATGTTCAGTCCTAGTTATAGGGAGTAGGGGTGGATGGTTATACAATACATGCAATTTCGAAATTACTAGATTAGGATAATTTAGATGAAGAGTGCAAATTACTTGTTAAAACTCTGAATAATTTTATTCATGGCTGCTTAAAAAGGGATATTACTTTGCTTGGTAGTAAACATAAAATTAACAAACAAATAAACAATCACGAAAAGGAAGAATATTGTTATGTTAGTGTTTCTTATAACACACTGCAACGAAACACATAAGACTATAGCGTATTTCATTTGTTCTTATTCATACTGTTTATTAAACACACAATTACTGATACAGAATTGTGTGTATAGTATGGAGTATAGCTATAATATTTATTTTTACATATACCCAAATATACATACCACAATAGGATGGTATAATATTTGTTTCGAACAATCATTTTTTAATGAAACCACACAATTAGACACGTAAATGGGGATAGTGGATGATATCATTCTCATGCGAACACACAAGCATTCACAAAATGGGTGTAGTATAATATATATATATATATATATATATATATATATATATATATATATATATATATATATATATATATATATATATATATATATATATATATATATATATTATGATATGATGGGGAAACAGCTTTTCTTCAAGCACTTACATTTATATTATAAGCACATAAGTACAGATATCAAATGAGTGTGTAGTAAATTTTTTCCGACACTTTTCAATCACTCGATTGCGCATACGAGTTGGAATAGAACATGATATTGTTATAGATATAGCATGTTTACATGGTTTTGAGTTCAAGACCCAGCCTTGAGTTTGATCTAAGCAGATTCTTAAATATAACTGTTTACATGTTGGCATAATGTTCCATAAGATGATGCAGGTTTTACAAAATATTGCCCATTCCCATTCCTTTATATGGATTTTTACGAGTTGTTTCTTTATAACTAAATAATGCCCCCTCTCTTTGTGTGTGTATGTGCATGTTAGTATGAAGAAGATATTATATTGGACAAACATCCCTATGTGTGATTTTGTGTTTGTATACACATTTATTGTTGGAACAAATATATTGTCCTGGCCAGATTCATAGGTGTAATATTGTATTTGTATCTCAAACAAAATGATTGTTTAAATATAAAATCATAAAACATGTCCTTTGTTAAATGCGTGTGTTTTCTATATCTAAAGTGTATACAGTATCCTAACCATATATGCATGTGTGATTTGTATGTTTGTACGGATGCAAAATGGTATAAAATGTGTTACACGAATTCGCCTTTTGAAGGTGCAATATGTATTTGTTTGAAAACAATTCAATGCTACACACTGTACACTGCATCCAATTGTTTTGTAAACGGCTTGCTTTTAGGACTCAAACATCAATCCCTACTCCATGCTTATGTGCAGCTGTGTGCTAGTAAGACCATTTATCATGCCTTACACCCTGTATAGGTGTGTTTGTGTGAGAAAAGAATTGTTAACAATATTACACCCCACACACCACTTATCTATGTATACTTATTGTGTATTACAACATAAATGTAATTGCCTTAAAGAATCCAATGACTTGCGTTCATTTGTAACTGTTTGCTTGTAATATAAAATATTATGCACATTCCTTATTTATTTGTGTTTGTATGACAGAAATAATTGGTATTATAAATATTTTAGGCTACACCCCATTTAAGTTCTGAATTTGCATGAGATTTATATTATACCATACTTCAGTTTACCTTTGCATTTTTTCTAAGCAAACTAACTATTGCTTGAGAAAAAGAAATCCCCTTATTTTCCACGCACGATTCTATGAAAATGAATATCATAAATACACACACCAATTTAGTTACCAAAAGCTGACTCGCTTGGGGCTCAGCATTAATAGGTTAGTGTTAGGATCGGTTGAGCTGGTGACAAGATAATGCGACTGAGTGGGACATCATGCTACAGGTCTGCATTATGATACCCTAAGTGCTAAGCATCGATATAAACTGTCACACTGCAGCCATCGTAGCAATATGACTAAAACATTGTTAAAGCTATGTTAAAAATCTAAATCAACACACACACTCATATTGATATAAGATTTTTTTTTGTATGCAGAAAAGAAATTACTGGTATGAAAATGATTATATACCGCAACCGTAGTTGCCTGTCTAGCTTTGTCGTTGTGTGAGCAAATGTGGTACTAAAACACTGTTTATGTGTGCCAACTTATACTTGTAGTGCTATGTTTGTATGTAAAAAATACCATAATGTACCCCGATTTGTATACATATTGGTGTTCATGAATACAGGCAATGATTGTTTGAAGAAACACGATATCCTACTCTCATTTGTATTTTTAAGTGCTCGCTTGTGTGAAAACAAATATAGCATACCTTATCCCCATTTGTTTCAATTGTGCGCTTGTATGAATCAATTGTTATATAGTATACTACTATATTATAGTACATATTCATTGGTATGTGTGTATCTGTGAAAGCATGATAGTTTGAAGATTGATTTTATACAATGTATCCCTTTTGTATGTGTATGCGTATATTTGTATAAAATAAATACTATTATTGAATCAAAAATAACATAATACCAGACCCGTTTTATATGGGAAATTAGCTCTTATAATTTTCATTAGTGTGCTGATTGCAATGTATATAGGGACCGTCACTATTTGTCATTTTCCAATTTAGTCTCATTAAAATATGGAAATAAGTGTTTTTCGATCTGTCATGTAGCTTTAAGAGTGATTTTTCATTCCTTTTTTGAAAATGTTCTCTCAGTAATAATTTCCACGCATAGAGTTTACCACAAATATATAAAATGCAATTGTATTGTGACAAGGGTTAATACAGTGATGCACGTGTGTTCATGAAATATGGTCAAACTTGATACTGATACACACAAATGGACACTTTATTACAAAATTCTAAAGACAAATTCAACAGTCTTTTACAGTTCTAACTTGCAAGTGTTTCTCTGTCATTAGGCTGCTTTGTGTGTCTATCCATCCTGGTAAGAATTCCAAAGAATTTCAATTTCCATTAGATTTCACAATGATATATATGATTTCAATTTCCAGTTGGCATATATATCACATGAATCATAATTACAAATTTAAATCAGACCACCTACTAACCAACAGTTGTGTCAAATTTCCCTATATTCCCCTAGCATATTGATCACACCCATAAGTGTTCCTACCGTGGCCCAACTTAGGTCTCTTTATAATATCAGCGGCCTGATATATAGCTGAAATAAATGATTTGAATTTGCATCAACCATAATACGAACCCAACTTGACATGCGCACTGAAGGTCTACATAGCAGCCTCCTATACTAATACCTCGAATTTATATTTACTTCATATCAGTTGTGACAACAAGGTATAATGTGCTCCACAATAATTTTCAAAATCTGGTTATGTTTGTAAATGTGGAGTACTCATTGCCATGTAGCCGATATTAATGGCTGTTCATGATAATATGAAGCGTAAAAAGAACAATTTGATTTTCAAGCTTTTGAAGGAGTGGGTGGATGGGATATTACAACATTAAATTATATCCATATAATGTCAGGTTGACCCAGTTTTTTTAAAAAGTAGGGCATATCAGCTACATAATATTGGAATTCTCATAATATTTTCCCACCAATGGCACCATTGTCATATGACCATCGAAAGCTGATTTTATTAAAGTATATGTAAGATTGTTATCTACATCAAATGTCATTCAGTACGTATATGTTTGCCAAGGTCATACAGTCATATTGACTTGAAAGCAACCCTCAGAAGAAAATAGAGTTAAACAAGAATCTATAATTATATTTAATCTCTATGGTCTCAAACTAAGTAACAGAAAAGACTGAAAACTATCAAGCTTTATAATATTCAATCAAATATTTTTTCTTCCTAGAATACAAAAGTTCACATTTTAAAGACACGTACATTATTGTGAATTACACGCCGAATAGTCTAAACGATTTTTCACCAGTTCAAATGTATAGAATATAAATTCCAGTATTGAATGTGCTTAGCACTTGGTAAATACAGTGAATCATTTGAATAGAAATAAATTCAATCCTCTTAACTGAATACATGTAACATTGATTCATCTACATATTGATTCTAAGATTTAGGAATACAAAACTTATGTTTCCTTTTTAATTATATAAAAGAGACAATATGGAGACCAGAATGCAGGTCAAATTTCATTTCTTGAACATTTTAAGTTGTAAACAAAGTCAGATCATTTAGCAACCAACCAAACAAAACTCACGAAGACTTGAAATTCCAAGGGGGAAAACAATAACCAGAACTCCAAATCTCTAAACCTGTTTAAATTCAAGTAATAATATTCTTGCTATATAAAATAAAAGCAGAGAGAAGATTAGCTATGTATTATGTTCTTACTTAAAAAAATATTTATGCAGGCTTAAATTGTTACCCTTAATTATGGACAAAGATCAATCACACAATACAAGTTAAATATACAAAATATTATTTGGATATAAGTTTAGGGGTTTGAAGTTGCTGTGTTTCTGTACTAATTTTCTTCCTGACAGAGAGGTCAAATAGCTACTTCACTTTAAAAAAGTATTGATATATCATTAGGATTTGCACTTCACAAAAATTCTGGAAATTGTATAAAATAGATTAAATCTTTTTTATAGTGATGGCATTAACGTTCAGTGGATTTGTTTTCATTACTTTCTTACCTATCGGTAACAATTCCATCTTTATGATATTTTGTTATTTACATCAGCTATGATTGAACTTTGGAATTACCTAATTAACTTGTACAATGTACCAATATTATAAACCAAAATAATTAACCTTCAGGAGCTGCGACTTATAGAGTGGAAGGCCAATCCGACGGATGATTTCAAAATGTTGCAGAAAAGCCTGAATGCTATGATTATCAGAACCATAGAGAAACGACTGGGATACACGCACAGGTCAGTAAAGTTCCACACTTATGGTTGCTTTGTTTCAAATATTTCCTAATGACCATTTGCTGTATTCAACTTAAAGATTAGTATCTTACACTATGTACAAAATTTCCTCCCGGATTTGCCACTGTTTCCTGTGATCATAACATGGTTAAAATGCGAGACACTCTATTTTAACGATTCTTTGTTATTTTTAATTGTATTGTTATATTTCAGGCCTGCTGATGTGCTTTTTATATCATAACCACCACCACCACAATCATCATCATCAACTTCGTCATTATCATGAGACGAAAATGGGTAATTCATGCTTCTGTCTCATAATCTAGAGAACCATCACCATTTACCACACCAAAACCGAGAAAAAATATAAAAAATTGTCATATTTAGCCATGTATACTAATTATTATAAATAATGCTTCTCTTAACTACATGATGATGAGAAATATATATGTTAGACATAACTGTATTAAACCGATCGACAGTTCATCATTACATCTTATATTAAAACCGATAGTTGTTCCACTATATTATTTTTAAGTTTACCAATAATTCCATTAACTACTCATGGTAAATATTTTCAAAAATTTTCTATACCAAATTGTTTAGCCGGTTTTCATCTTACGGATTTAATTTGGAAGTCCAAGTTTGGCCAGATCCACGAAATGCAAAAAAGTCCAGTTATAACTCTTTGACTAATTTCGTTGTGTTTGCTCTAATCACTCGTTGGCATGAACATGGTGGAGAGTATTATTATGTTAATGTGCAAGAGAACAAAATGTTTTTGTATCAAGGTTTATAATGCCTCTCCATCTTAAATCAATATATGACATGTTTTCGTTATTGAATGGAAACTTCGCAAGCACATATGTACCCAAATTTTCAAGACTCCACAAGGTTGCTTCCTGGCGGCCTTGAATGTCTACTATCTAGTCTGAACAAAGTGGCAGCCCTACATGGATTGGAACCCTGTACTTCAGAAATAAACATCACTCTTTGGACACAAGAAAAATGACATAAAATCAGACTCATTTTGCCACAACAAGTAGTCATCATAGAAATCTTGTTAATAAGGTCATAAACCTGACACCATTGACATTTTTATCATTGTGAAATGTTTGCCTTGACAGGATCTGTAGCTCTGATAAAAATGGAGGGCGTTACATGCAAAGATCCCATAATACAAGTCCTTCTAATTTACTTAGTGTGCTTCACTGCTTTTAGACTTTTTAATAATATAATAAAAACTGTATCCATTTTTTTATAAAGTTATCATGATAAGAGGAAAAATTAAAGAAAATGAAAAATATTGTTTTTAAAACCTCAGAATATGTCACCATAGTTGTGTTCAAAATAAATTTGACCACATATATGAATTATATGGAAATATAATTATTATTTCTGCATGGCAAAACAAAATTATGCAAACATATATTATAGCAGCTACTTAATACTATGTTACCGCTCCAGTGGCCTAGTGGTTAGAGTGTCTGCTTTGGATGCGGGAGGTCGTGGGTTCGATCCCTGGTTGAGTGATACCAAAGACTTACAAACGTGGTACTAACAGCTGCCTCGCTTGCTACTCAGCATTAAGAGGTTAGTATTAGGACTGGTCGGCCTGGTGTCATAATAATGTGAACGGGTGGAACATCATGATACATGTCTGCGGCATGATGCTCCAGTGCTAGACATCACTATAAATTGTCACACTGCAGACATCGTAGTAATATGACTAAAAAATTGTTAAAGATACGTTAAAATTCCAGATCACACACTCACACACTTAATATTATGTTAAAATTACACAGAACAAAGGAGAGAAAAATAAATGACTTTATTTGCTGCAGAATTATATATTACCTTGAGTTTATAAAAATAAACGTCTTCCAGCAAATACACGCATCCCATTATATGTGTCAAGTTGAGAACATTCGCGACCTGCTGTTTGCAGATGACTGTGCCCTCAACTCTAGCATGGAGGCAGTCATGCAATAGAGCATGGACCTTTTTTCCACATCGTGCTACAACTTCGGACTCTCCATCTCTACCAGCAAGACCGAGGTTCTGCATCAGCCAGCTTCTGCAGAAGATTACCTGGAACCATCCATCAATGTCAATGGCCATAAACTCAAAATTGTAGACAGGTTCAAATACCTCGGCAGCACCCTTTTACAAGCAGTCCACATAGACGATGAGGTCAACATCAGAATTGCCAAGCCATCAAAGCATTTGGCAGACTCCGCTCAAATGTCTGGGATAAGAGAGGCATCAAGCTTGCCACCAAACTATATGCAGCTGGTGTTCTCCCCACCCTCCTCTATGCTTGCGAGACATGGACTATGTATAGCCGCCATGTTAAAAAAAACTGAACCAATTCCATATTAGCTTCCTGAGAAAACTACTCAAAATCAGATGGCAGGACAATGTTGCAAACACAGAGGTGCTCACTAAGGCTGGCATGACAAGCATCCATGAGCTGGCCATGATGTACACATGCCGGTAGAACGCCTACCAAAGAAGGTATTTTATGAAGAGCTACACCAAGGCAAAAGATCCCACGTTGGTCAAAAGAAAAAAGAGGTACAAGGACACCCTCAAGACTTTGCTGAAGAACCTAGGCATTGATTCTGACAGCTGGGAGTCTGTCACTGCTAACCAGTCTGCTTGTGCAGTCAAGTCAACGCTTGTGCTGAAGCCTTTGAGCAGAAACTACTGGTGGACGCAGCTGAAAAATGTGATCTGCGCAAATCCAGGAACAGCAGTTCCTCACCTCCACGTCAGCAACCTGCACTTCCATACTCCCACTGCAACAGACTTTTCCGCGCCTGGATTAGACCGATCAGCCATCTCCAGACACACCCCCAGTGAATTGATGACATTATTATATATATTTCTACAACATACATTCAAAATAACATGACATTTAAAATGTTGGTATCAAGAAATTTGATATACCAGTGTTATTGGTATATTGAATTGTGAATCACCCGTGGTGCAATAATACACGTATATAAACATTATCGTGAGCGTCTGCAGTTGAATCTAGATCAGTGATCAATTTCCACACATTAATTATGAGCGATATATGAAAATAACGATAAATGTATTAATAATCCAAGTTTTCCAAATGCATTTAATGTGGTACACATTTTCATCACAACCGTTTCTGTTTTATGTTCCCCATCCCCTCTCATGCATAAAGGACAAACTATGCAGGAATATGGATTGAGAGAGACATTATACGGTAAATGTTTTAGTTACGTGGTACACATACTGTGATATATTTAATGTTTTGTTGTTGTTGTTGTTTCTTAAACATACTATAATGTTCTAAAATTTGATTATTATTAATTAAATATGAAAATGTCCGAAGTCATATATCTGTCTTTCTCTCTGCACCATAATTGCAAGATACGGGCTAAGATCCATGCAATAAAGAGCACAGTCAATTTTCCTTCATGTCATCCCACACTGTCTCTGGACTTATGAATAATGTTAAACGTTGTCAAACCAAACAAATAGAGTCAAACTGACTAGAGTGAGAAAGAGATTGAGTTTTATGGTCGGAGGTACTGTTACAAAAGCAGAATAATGGCTTAGATCAACAGTAAATATATTGCAATATTTTAATTACCTCTTGTTGGTTCATCATTTTGCTTAGTGTTTATTCCCCATTAATTTCCATGCACCGGTACGTGAATGGTTAATCATTCATTTGAATGGCTAGATTACCAAGTGTTTATAGTGCTTTACTTTCATTGTTAAAACCATCTTTCATGTTTAAATCATAACTGTGTATTATATTGATTTAATCAATGTGAAGAAAAAAATATTGAAACTAAGGAAAAGATAACAATCAACTTATCAATATGCAAAGGTGATTGTGAATGGCCACAAAGGACACACCCGGGGTTGTGAGGAGTTCATTCACTCGGTCAACACACAGCTGACTGTAATAAATCTTAACTCCATTCAGTGGGCTAATATATGTATTTGTATGTGATATAAATAAAATACATGTATAGTATGTGCATTGTTTCAATGATACACCACTATATGTATAAATGTGTCAATAAAAGGAAACTCGGTAAGCCTCGTTTCCATTTTATGAAAAATCTATACATCTCGTGGTATATCATTGAGACTATGTATATATATATATATATCCCTCTGCACATCTTTTGATTTAAATTGTAGAACAGGGCACAGAACACTCTCAACTATTTTGTAAACTATTTTGTAATTTCATATTATAAATAGCTTGTGAATCCGAATTATGCCTTAACTTGACCGCATAGTGTCCACCTTTAGATCTATACATACTCATAATGAATTTACATCTTGATCTATCACTTATTATCAACACTGCTGGTCATGAAATGACATTATCTGGTCAGACTATAAACAATGGCCCATTTGCAGCTAGCAACTTTTCTTTTAAATTACCAGGACCAGAAACCAGATTTTTTCTTTTTCCAACATGAGCTTTTTTGTGTTTGTGTTTTTCCAATTAAACTGCCCACTTTCATTTATATTCATACTTGTTTCTATGCATTTGATTGATGTGGACTAGTTTGTAAATTGTAGTTTGGTGCAGGAGAAAAATAGGTGTGTCCTGAAAAGCATAACAGAAGAGGACTGAAATATATTTCACAAATGCATTATTTAGTTACACCATACTTGAAGAAAAGTTTGAAAAGCTGCTTAACAGTCTCTTGGACCAATGAAATCTTCCTTTATGAACAAAAGTTACTAGAATTTAACATATATGATTGGCCAGGAGTCTTGAACTGCATGAAAAAAGAAAAATTAAAAGGGCTGGTCAGTTAAAAAACTGTACAGAGCCTTTTCGGGATAACGTAATCCGGTTATTTAACAGCAGTTTGCCATTCCAGAAACAGGTTGTGTTCCAAAGAAATCTCACTGTTTCACCGCAACGGCATGGGAACGTTTCCAAAGAGTGTTACTGTTTCAGAACAGTGTGTAACATACCAATTGCATATCTAAATGTGACAAGAGTACCATGATTAATGTTGAAATGATTTGCTGTCTATTCTTCCTTTAATGCAATGACCCCCTACTTAAGAACCACATTACTAAATATTTTCATTTTGCTTTGCTTTGACGAGCAGATAAACATAGGGTAAAATAGTTTGATATAGCAGTAATAGATCCAATTAGTAAAAGTTTCTGACCAATACAATATCAGATATTTGCACAACTCATGTGTTTATCTTTACACCAAGAATGTCGGACATCTATGAACTTTCAGCACGCCTTACTATTTATTGAAGTGAATTGTTGATCATATGAGCTAATCATTATTGAGTTAGACTTAACAATCTTCGATAAACATGTATCTGGATCCTAAAATTAAAGTCACACTAATCTAAGCAATTTTAAGCAACACTGATAAACGAAATCAGATGTTCTCTTTATTGAGAACTACTGTTTACAGTGATAAATAAAATTCCATAAAACTGTTCATAATTGTTCCCGTGCAAAACCACGATTTTGTTACCTCAAAAGTACTGTCAATCATTTGGGCTTATATAAATAATCTGAGACTTAGAGATTGTAAAATGTGTCGATGTCAAATTTGAGTTATTTTAAAAAACCTCAAAGGAGTTAAGCATACATATTCCAATGACTTCGGCCGTTACTGTAGCAGTCAATGAACATGTGCATTATTTGAGCGTGAGGGAGATCCAAATCACGAGTCCTGTATATAACATCCACCTGTACAGATTGGAGTAGTTTAATCACTGAGATGGAGAAAGAAGAAATGGCAGACAGATACAATGGATCAATATGTTTACATCCTTTGAAAAGTGGCTTAAAGTAAGTTGATATAAACACAGTGGCATCTCGAAATGTTTTTACAAACAATAGATTATTATTAATGGTCCAGGTGATGCCATAATTTCCAGTAGATAATTACAGTACATGTAAATCACAACAGTATGTGTGTTTTCACTAATGATGGAGGAATCTATATATTCATTCAGTATAATGGATACTATATCGTTACTGAGAATTATCGTGTAGAGTGAAATCATTGATATATACTAGTCCTTTGGACCATTACTTCAGTGCGTGACTGCACTGTACGTTATCTATATAACCAGAAACTGTTTTGAATGTCATTAATATCATCTATTTCAGAAACTCTTATTTTTAATGGCAATTTCAGTTCCTTTAGTCAACTATATGTACATTATATGCATTCAGCATCATACTTTATGATTTTGTTTTAGTTTCACATTCCTAATTCATTATTACTTTTGCAGCTATAACATCAGATGAATGACCTTTAAATACAAAATATAACATAGGCATGCTAATGACGCCTATATTAGAATCCAAATCTGTTTTGTCTGGTTAGACTCATTATGAACACAGCACACATTGAGCTATCATCAGACGGGAACAAATCAAGCTTTTTTGTTGGCAAGGATAGCACACAATGAATACATTGTAATCATAGTAACTATGGTAGTATTAATTATACAAAGCAGATAATACTAATATTAATAATAATAACAATAATAATAAACTGCATTGTTCATAACAACAATTAGCATTTATATATTCCAAATCACTACTTGTATGTACCTCACACCCGCTTATTTCTCCTGTGTTGTTTATTTTTCTGAGCTACTCATTTTCTTCCTGGTTTACACTTTGTAGAGATTTGATATGAAACCTGTCCCGCATGACCTTGCAGATTTAATTTGGCTGGATATGGAATGGTTTTATAAAGGTTATGGATAGACATTGACCGGGCAGGATTCCGCGGTTGACCATTATTTGATTTTTATATTCTTATGTGAAAGGAGATGGTCCTTTATGTTCAGTATATTGTTCAGATTAATCATGTGCAGAATTAACTTTCAGAAGTATTTATTAGAAATTGTCTGTTGAAAGGTGTTATCAAAAGTTTTGTAAGTTTGATTTGGTTTCTGAAGTTGTAAAGAACCAAGTTAAGTATGGATTGTTTAGATGCTAGTGCATGGCTTTCTGTCTCTGTATATTTTGTATATCAGTGGCAATTTTAATATATGAGGACATGGGGTCAGCGAGCACGGTCTGGTGGCTACAATATACTTTGCACTGTTTAGCAATGGGCGCAATTGCGGCATGTGTGTTTCGTTGTGGTAATTAGGGTGAGCCTGCTTTTTCCACTCGTTAAAGACTAGTTTATTGAGAACATTTCATACAGTGAATTTTTAAAACATTTGGCTATCATCTTAGGATAGTAATCGTCGGCTGAGTTTTATCATATATACATTTAAAGTATCAGCTTTTGTAGAGAAGGGGTACTGGTGAATCACTGAAAGACTGCTCATAGCACACAAAAATTAATTAGCGGCATTAGTAATCCCCCAGTGTGGGGATTGTTTTACTGTTTGTCTGTTTGTGTGTCATCTATTACATCTCCTGCACCATTAAAGAAGCAGAACATAACAAATTTGGATATGATTACGGGTAGTCTGTAGATGCACACACTGGATTTAGCATTTTATTTATAACTCTTGGGATAGAACCAATGTCATCCTTTATAAAAAGGCTAACTATTTCATGTATTATAGGTTGAAATTTGAATGCAGGTCTGTCATCGCTAAGGCAGGAATATAACATATGCATTGCGTTTTCCGATTTTAGTATGTGACTTCGACCTGTGAATGGTCTATGTGGGTATGTTTCTTGAAGTTCCCAACATGAAACGTGTTGATATCTTGACTTGTTAACCATATACAGGTTTAAAGGCTGTGAGAAGGTGCCAGAAATACCAGAATATTCAAATCAGACCAAAGACATTGCCCCCTAGGCAGAGGACATGCCCTGTGTCAGCGCGTGGAATCAGTTTAGATCCCTACCTTCTAACCAACTATTGGTTGAATGGAATGAGAAAAAGTATATATATATATATATATATATATATATATATATATATATATATATATATATATATATATATATATATATATATATATATATATATATTTATGCACAGTGTGACCCCGCTATAGCATGCTTTGTTTTAACATGAATTCAGATATAACACGGTTGTGGCATGGCTCCCAAAATTTCACATACAGGTACATTTCTCGTACACAATTCTTTTTTTCTTTCTGTCTTAAAAGTACGAAAAGTAGCATTTAAAAAGTTTATTATCACTTTTGTGAAAGAGAGACTTCTAATATAAGATCATGACATGGCTCCTGCAATTTCATATACATGTAATTGTCTCATAACGAAAAGAGTTTTTTCTCAATAAAAAGTACGAAATATAACTAGTAAAAAGTTTATTCATGATCAAGGTAGGTTTCGCCGATGTCGAATGTTGGGACATAGTTTCATTACTAGTGACAAATATACCATCTGGTTCCCGCCCTCCCCCCACCCCAGCCGAATATTGTTGGCAGTTTAAACTTGTGTATACAGTTTGGGTTTGGAGTGAAGAAATTCAGAAGCACCATGAAAGGAAGCTGCAAACTTGATAGAAAATGCCCTGGAGTTTATTGTTAGATAAACGAGTTCATTGTTCATATTGACTAACCACCTCAGCAGTGCATAGATATATCAAAATCCACTTATTCTGACATCTGGCTGAGTGCTGTATGCTGTAAGATCTCAGAATTTTGTTTCTTTTTAAACATTTCTGGTAGCGGAGATCAATCGGTCAAGGTAATATCTTCTAATGGAGCTTTCCGACAAAATAGTGTTGGAATATCGGCCGCATGCTCGTAATTAATATCTTTATTTATACTGATCTCTCTGTGTGGATGGTAAGTAAAATTCCTCTTGTTTTCACTCATTTAATTATATCCTCCAGAACAATCATATTTTCTGTAGCAATCCCTGTCAGAACAGAACATGTGTATTCACCGTCTGTTGGCCTTTTATTCTTAAAATTCTGATGTATGCGTGAAAGGCTGTATCATTCCGCCACAAAAATGTCACAAACACACACAAACACACACACACATAAATAACGCAAAACAACCACAAACAAAAAAGGAGATCTACTTGTTAGTCTGTCGATATCGGGACTAGGCCCAATCGACCAACTTTTGAAAGCAGGAAAAGTAATTGCTATAACTGATAAAATGACAGCTAATTCCATTTTTTTAATATAAAAATGTAACCAGAAAAAATAGTTGTGCTGAAACTTCAAAGAAAACTGATCACTTTAAAACCTCTGGTCTTTCTGTATAAATGCTAATCAAATGAGAAACAAATCAGTCTCAGTCGATGTTATACAGTTATTTAGTGTTGCCGCCACGATGAGAAACCTATTTCTGTTTGGTCCTCCAAAGCTTTCATTTACTGGTAAATTCAATAACACATGCTCAGCAAAGAAAGCCAACTACAGTCTTGAATAAAAATAAATAACCTTTCACCATTGGAAGTTAGCATCAAATTTGAAACAAAAGCTATGAAATCCGATAGATTGTTGCATTTACCAAAGTTAATGGAACATGAATATTGTACCATGAAAGTTTAATTTCTGCAGGAAAAAAGTATGATTACGGTAGCTACCAACAGCGGCATAAAACGCCATCAAGTTAATTGAAGATGGGTTGGTATCTTGCAATTATTTTGTTTAACTTTTTAATTTGTTCAAGTTTTCAATAGTTTCTATCCTGGGTAGCCTCATCAACATGTTTCTGTCTTCAACTGACCAAAATATAGGTCAATTTAAGTACATGTACATATATCATGTAAACAACTACAGCCGTGTGCTGCTTGTAGTGAAGGAGTATTAGTGATAAAATAAAATATAATTTGTAATATAGATCAACACGAGGACTACCATTTGTTGTAATATGTGTTTTGTAAATGGATGTATGACATGTATGAAATTTATAACACGTGATCTCTACTCGAATTCATGGATTTATTATATACAATTACTACAGTAACAGTACTTAACGGATTATGGAATGTACTACACACATGTTAGACAAGTGTTTTTCAGACTAGCTTGCCTTCATTTAATCAAAGTCACATAATTTTAATCCGCTTTTATTCCCCCCCCCCGCGCAGTAGTTTAGGAAAATGCGTAATTTTCATCTGTTAACTGACTTGGTTGGTTATAACATGGTTCGGTCTATAATATGGTTGGATTCACTGGACCCCAAACTACTGTGTTATAGCAGGGTCACACTGTGTATATGTATATACAAAAGGGGTTACTTCTTTGCTGTATTAATAACACCAATACTGTGCTGTCATGCATAGATCATGAAAACAACATTTATGAGAAAAAAGAACAAGAAAAATTACTCGCACATTTTACTTACTCATTTTCTTGCTCTGGACGTTCTCCAAATTGTTTTCTATACTGTTAGTATGCAAATTATAAAACATGGATGTTGAGATAAACTGGACTGAACCCTGGATGGTGTGTTATACATTGTATCCCCTGGTATTCAATGCAGACACTTGTGACCTTTTCTATGTCACAACAACATACACACTTCAATGCTGTGTTCAGTACCAAACAATGTCCACAATTACACCTAAAATAGAGTTTTCTTCTTTAATGCACAGTGCTGTGATTGCCAGATTTAATCTCATATTTATGAACATGTCGGTAGCACAGTACAATTACACAAACTGACATAAATTCATGAAATGGTAAAACATTACAGCACTGTAAAATTAAATTGGATATGAAAAAAAAAAATATGCAAGTCGATGTTTGCCACATAAAAAAGGTTTATTTAATAGGTCCAAAAAATCAGCTATTAGCATACATATGAGAAATTCGACATTTTAACTTATAATAGTGTACAGAATATGATTTTATTTGTTTCTGTCATGAGTGTAATATCCTGCCTATTTCAATAGTTGTGCGAAAGTGGACCTCCTCTCCTAGGAATCTTAAGTACTTCCAAATCGTATCAATTTGTTCACAGGTTTTTCAAGCTTACATCTGTCATCCAATGTACCTTTTACTTATCAACATATAAATACATCTCTACCCATGAAATGCAATACACTTGTACAGCCTTTATAACAGGTGAGACAAAATCCATTTGTAAACGAAGATGAGACTGTTGAACAGTACTGCAAATATCATCGGATACATATATTTATCATAACTTAGGCCATAGACATATTCAGAAAAAAATTACCATGAATTGACTTTCAATCTATCTTGTCTTGTCTTCTTCGTCATTTTCATTTGCTACTTCGGATTCGTCGGTATTGGACATAAAGGGTTCAAACAGGTACAGATTAATTTGGGTGCCAGCAGCCGCTTTTACACCATTATCAGAATCTTCCTAGCTTATTACCTCCCCATCTTCGGATGGCGAAGACCCGCAGAACAGTGACAATTCACTTCCTTTAGAATTGCAGCTTTTGTATTGAGTTTCTGATGACTTTTCCATAATAATATGATACCAACTTGGCCTTTGTTTACAACAAGCGTTCAAAATGTGACGTTTGGTTTCACTAAATACCAGAAGTGGCCAGTGGTTGCATTCGGTTATTTTCATAAACATGTGCAAACGTGATATTAGGTAGGCTCCCATGGAATTATTACTGAACATTTTTCAGTCGGATTTTTAACATTCGTATTTTGTATATCTCATTCAGAGAAAACGTAAAATGAATAAATGTAGATACACTGTTATGGCACTTTAAAACGTATGATAAATTACAGTCAAAAGGAAAATCTGTCAAAAACAAATGATCATTAAAACTTTAAACAAATTTAAAAAAATTGAAATTGAAATTCACAATTTAAATCTTTGAATAAAAATGTTGAACGAAGAAACCACAACAATCGAAAGATTGTTGCAAAGAATAATTAATCGTTAATAAAACTAAACAGTTGCAAAAATATTTAAATGAGAAATTACTGTAAATTTTGAAATATGGTAGCAAACTTTAAATATTTAAATTAACAATTTGTAAAAAAATAAATTGCCTGTTCAGAATGGCTTCTATATTTATCATATGGACATTTCTTAATTGAATTCCAGTTACAACAAAATCCAAGATATCCTAAGCGTGTATATTCACCTTGAGAGTCCTCAGTACTGTAGGCTTGCAAATTCAAAACAAGCCGAACCGAACGATCTTCTAATATTTTTAAAATTACGTAGTCACCTTCCTGAGTTAATCTATACATTAAAATTAAGTCTTAAGAGGAAATGCATTATTACTCAACCTTTGCCTGCCTGTCAAAATAGTTACAATTGTGTTTTTTCCATCATTTTGGGATTTAATATTAAGTTTCCAAATAAATATTTAATTTAGATGTGTATTCATTTTTCTATATGGATTTTTTTTTCCTTGCTTCCTTGTCTCACACCTGTTACCGCACTTGCCTTCTACTCATTGGTGAGAAAATACAAGTCCAGTGTTTTGTTCAGTATTGGATTTATTATGAATTATTGGGTTCATGGTTGGAGATTGAGACATTTCTCCTTGCTTTTGTACATAAACCCTACAAATACAATAAAACATACATTTACTACAATAATAAATAATATCATCATCAGTGCATTATTGTTCTGCATGTTTACATTAATTCTCTTACAGTACATTCAATACGAATAACTTACAACTCCATATAGTTATTAATTATCCATCTATAGAGATAGTGAACCAACTAAACCTAAACAACAGTCAGTGTTTAGAGCACAAATAGGGAACAGACGGACAGACAAACAAAGGTATGGACAGAACGATATGCTAATAATAAAATGCAGGTTGATAACCTATCAAAATGTTATAAAATACATCAACATGCATTCCCGAGAAATATGTCGAGTACATATAAAATAATCTATTACATTAATCATATTATAAATCTATTTACCTTATCATATGGGACAAAGGCCAATTTACATCTTCTTGCAAGCACAAGAAACTCTAATGGACTGACCACTAATATGCTGTTCATAATATGTTGTTCATACAGACAAGTAACAAACTAACCAATCAGAAAGTTGTTTACCACTTGTCATACAATAGAACAACCCAGCATGACCAGCCATCAGGGTAGTTGCATTGCTCAGTGAACAAAACAAAACTCTTAACAGGTAATCCTGGTTCAAGGTTACCTAAATGGCTAAATATGTGTAAACTGAGAATAACACACTAATTGCAACTGATGGCTGTATTTCACTCAATAATAAACATTAACTACATAAAATAATAAAATACCTATTTCGCCTAATTAAAACATGACTATAACATTATAAAACATATGCTCCCATTCACCCAATTTTATACTCATACAAATCTTTAATGTATATATCTATGGAATAATTTGTTTATGTTGATTAGATAGAGTAACGGATCAAAACGATATCATTAATATACATTTACAAGTCGTGCATACAAGAGATAGTCATTAATGCCGTACCAGCATTTGCAGCAGTATTACTCTGCCAATATTAGTAAGACTTGAATTTTGTTTTTGATTATTCCAAAATATCTGTACTATTAGCATCAGAGAAATTTGTTATTGGTATGTATATCTTTATATTTGTAACTCCTGGTACATGGTTTTATCTAGCTTTAATACATTGCATTCATGGCTGTAAATTGCTGATAATATCTTTAGTAAGGATTGCCTATGTGACCCGAATCTGTTAAGAGAATATAATTGCATGGGATCTGTAAATCGATGCCTATGTATATGATGATAATTGTTTGTGTGACTTGGATTTTTAACGTAGCTTTTAACCATTTTTCAGTGATATCGTTATAATGTCGGCAGTGTGGCAGTTTATAGTGATGTCTGGCACTGGGGCTTCATGCCGCAGACATGTAGCATGATGTCCCACCCATTCACATTATCCTGACACCAGGCCGACCAGTCCTAACATTAACCTTTCAATGCTGAGCGCCAAGTGAGGCAGCTGTTAGTACTTTTCTTGTAAGTCTTTGTTATGACTCGGCTGGGGATCGAACCCACGACCTCCCGCATCTGAGATGGACACTATCACCATCTAGGCCACCGGAGCGGTTGATGATAATTGTTAATTATATATAATCTTAATAAGACTTAAATGGTGCCTTGGCTTAATATCTCATTGTTCGATAGGGTTTCAGCATTTCTAGAAGAGTTTATTAACTTCCATTTAATTGAGCTGAATCACATGAATAGGCATATTTGACACATAGTCGTCTGTCCTGTGCTGTCTATTACCAAATACAGTCACAATAAACAGTGTATATGAAGAGAGGACCGAGCAATCAGTCTCCTTCCGAATTCAGAGTCTTTCTTATTTCTCCTGCAGAATGTCTGGAGATATGTTTTTGTTTAATTAGATATTATTTGAAAGGATACACATTTATTTGGACTGTTCAATGGAAAAAAACAATATGCTCATTATTTGGGCTATAATATTAATCTGGAACAGTTATATACTTATTTGAAGGAATTTAGAACTAGAACATCTTGACAACGCCACTATTCTTGGAGGACCGGTACATTTCTGGTTTCTAAATTTATGAGGAACATTTGATTCAGTTAAGATTTTCATATACCTTTATAACAAATAGTTTGGATTCATTTCATGATATGGTAAATTCTCGCACATTTGAATTTACAACCTTGATAATTAAATTGTTTGTTAGGTTGTACCAAATGGTTTTGTTTTGTTTTTCTCTTACTTAGTTTATGACTGTAGTCATAACACGATCTTTTTTATTCAAAGATATCTTCAGACTTTCTTACTGGAGGTGAGTGGATTTATGAGTGCAAGAATGACAGCAGCAACTCTGTCAAAGGGGAAAATAGAGACTGAGCTAATAAAGGCAAAGAAAGAGATTGAACTTGCTAGACGAACATTAGAGCATGTATGTATAACATTAAATACATTTGTAAATGCAGTTTAACTTGAGAAATACATTTTATGGACATAATGTCGATGAAAGTAATATTAAATATTTGTTAGATTTGTTTATAGGATATATATTTGGTTATCTGTACCAGTTTATTTTTATTTTAATATTTCGTTTATTAAAATGAATATTCTAAGTACAAAATACCAGCTATTTCTGATTTTCAAGCAGTTATTCAAGTTGATTGCATTTCTCGTAAGATAATGATCCATGTCTAAGTCTCATTGAGAGTTATGTGTCTAACTATGTAACTAGTGCAATCGGCAAAATGTATGCAATTAATCACGTCTTGATAATAAATATGCAGTAAGAAACCCAGTAGCACTTATTTCATATTCAAAACTTTATCAGGCATACTGCAGATCAAATAGCGTTTGTAATGCAAACATAATAAAGCATACATTATATTATTACTGTCCTTCTACACAGCCTAATGGTTTGTAGTAATATAAATTCGACATATATAGGAACATAATATGTATTTGTCAGACAACCAATGAAACATTCCAACATTGTCCAAATACGTTAACAGAATTGTATTAGAGCTTTTAAAGTAACGACTAGATTAAATTAGGAAGAAAATACTGATGTTGATCTCTTCCTCACAATGACTCAATAATTAAAGGTCTGAAACAACTCAATCCGATCTGTAATGATTACAATATCCATCGATGTCATAACAACAGAGCGATGAAGAGAAACAGAGTAGATCTTTCAGACATTAAGATGAGCCGAACAATAGAATAACTGAAGCAGGTCAAAGGACATAATAACTGAGGTGCATAAATACAAAACTGGTTATGATGTGGTGAAAAATGTGTGTTACAAAATAACATAAAGAAAAACTGGATATGCTGATGCTTAGCGTTAATACTTTTAAACATCCGACCACAGTATTTGACTAAATCAGTGTTGATATGTATTGGTAAGACTAACCGTTTAACGTATCGCTAACCCTACTGGTAACGCTGAGACAATATAGAAAGTATTATGAATAACGCTTAAAATGTGTCTGTAATAGTATGACATTAGGCTTATAACATTAAGGAAAATGATTCAGATGTACCTCTCAAAAACGAGGATTTGACTTCATGAAATAATCACTATGAATGAATGAAAATAACAGTTGTATAATTATATGACTGCCTGAATCAGGCTGATGTACTCTTTTAAGGCAGCCGTTGTTTAGCAGTGTCAACTCCTTTGATTTCAGGACCAATTAACAGCCCATGGAATCTTTGAATAATAGGTTACATATTTGTCTTTGAGAATTGGAATTCTTGTATCGTCTTCAAACCTTTTGTAATTTTTCTTCCATGTATATATTTATTTAGCATACGTATGTTGATTAATTGTATGACTTAAATTAGGAATCTGTATTATTTGCAACATCAGCATGCATTTGAATCTCTCTTGCATACTGTATAGAAAATACTAAATTCTCTGCAAATCCTCTTTGTTATTTATTAGCGGCATCGTTCATTTCAGAAATTTAGCAGTATATATTTTATTTTTTGAGCCTTCCTAACAGATGGGGCCATATTGTTGGTGGCATATACATAGGTGTCAACCTTTTAAGATGAAAACACGTACCCAAGACCAATACAAACCTTACAAAGACCAAAAAAAAAAAAACTTACACGAAAAAATGTATTCATACATTATATAAAATCTACAATTTTAAACAACATATGCTTTACACAGATTATTATGACACATATTTACATAATTACATGCATTTACATTTCTTAAACTTGATGTCATTCTTCTTACTTATAACACGATCATCTTCCTGCTTTGGCTTAGCAAAGAAGCTTTGGATGGAAGCTCCTTTCTTCATTTCAAAATTTCTTTCATGCCGTTTTGTCCTGAAGTGTTCATCCGGATCATATGTGTTCGACAAAACCACTTTAATGCCTTTACTGCATAGTTTACAAAAAGCACGTGAAGATCCTAACTTGGATACATATACACTGCCAGGGAAGATTTTAAACCAATCAGCCTGAAACTTGCCACGACCTCGGTCAGTGTCTTCAGGTTTGCATTTCATTGAGTTAGGCTCAGCCATTTGATGGAATATTTCAACTAGATGAGATAAATAAAAATAAAGAAATTAAAAGACTTAGATTTGACATGTGATAGAGGAAGATCTCCCGATTACAAATGTTAACAATTTATATTTTCCCCCATACATCCCAAGATATTACGCCAGGAGCTATCCTAAAATTGAAATCTAGAAATAAAATAATTCACATAGTAGCAGTCCGGCAGTTTATACCTCATAAGCTGCTAATCATTTATATTAAACTTGCGTATCTGGTGTTTGAAAAGTTATGAATTTGCTATATGGTGTGCCGATTTTGGTCATGAACTTCATATCAATTGATGGTGTTACATATTTTCGAATCACTCAGTATCTGTACTACGTCTGTCATTATGGCAAAGTATCTTCTTTTTGCATTACCTATCTGTGCAACTTAACTCAAACTATAACAGCACGATAAAATGCTGATGCTAAAATCAGTAGACTATTTAATTTTAATTGGTATATTGTTAAAACATTTAATAAATTAACTTTATCTCCACACAGAAAAGTCAGGCGAATTATGGTTAAAAAAAAACATGATTGCCGCATTATGTAAAGTAGGACAATTTATGAACTGTATGCATTTGATAGTAATACGTATAAATAATATATAAATGATAGAATAATAATGTATAAAATAAGAAAACATACATACTACACAGGTAGTTAGTCAGCATTAGAAATCCAAGTAAGCGTCTAATCTCTGAGCTATAAATAACAAGATCTTCGTATACTGGAGTTGAACTATGAATGAAACTCGTTTCATTATCAAAGGAAAAGCGTGGTTTTGAGAATGATTTGTTTGGTTGTTTTGGGCCATCATAATCTTATGAAAAAACCATACAAAACGGTTGTATGACCATACACTGACAAAAATGAAAAAAGTAGAAATTATGGATAAACCGTACAAGTTGACACCTATGCATACATTGAATATTGCTTCTATGCATTTTGTTTCTTACTGTGTAGTCACAATTATTGAGTCGTTCTAATAAACTGTGCAAGTGCTAGTTAGAGTGTCTCCAAATTGTTGTTAAAAAATTTGATCCTACTGTTGTAAATGCAGCTTTAACGTTATATGATCGTGACAATCATTTGTTTAAACCATCTTCGTCTTTTATAGCTTATATAATCTTGAATTGTTAAATTTCGCCGATATATATCAATATCGATGTTAATGCATTTCCAAGATATTTCTTAAACATTTTTGGATAATTCATTTAGACGGTTGCTAGGAATTATTCAGTCTTCGCCTGTGAGATGAATTGATCGTCCGTAAGATGTTAAATGGTACATTGTATTATGTTAAGATTCCATGCTGCCCTATAACACCTGAAGTAAATTCAGACATTCATCCTTGATTGTAAAAGCCTCCTTATCTTCAGCAAAAAATTGTAAAATTAGAAGTGAAGCAACATTGTTAGGAGAATATACTATTTCTTATCCAAGATCTAAAGTGTCTTCAGAAATGGAAGGAAAGCAAGAATTAACCATTATGATAAAGAATGAAATATAACAGAATAAAGTAGGAATGTCCATAGAAATGAACAAAATATTAACAACATTTACGGCTCTTTTTGTGAGTTGGTTTTTTTATTTTCTATTTATTGATATTTTTCAGTAATTCAATCTGAATTAAAAACTGTAATACATGACTAGACCATAATGATTTAAAGAACTATCACCCAGTTTCTAATCTCCCATTCATATAAAAAATCTTAGAAAAGGTTGTTCTAGCCCATTTTGTATCTCATCTGAATTCCATCAGTCTTTTTACCAATGTACAATCCGTATATCGATCTTGCCACAGTACTGAAACTACTCTTCTAAAAGTAGTTAATGAAATTATCTCTGCTTTGGATAGCAGAAAGATTGCACTCCTCACCTTCCTTGATTTGTCTGCAGCATTTTACACAATATATCATGATATATTACGTCACCATCTCCAGCATGTATTTTACATTCATGATATAGCCTTACTGTGGTTCAAGTCCAGCTTGGTCAACAGGACACAAATTGTGTCTGCAAATGGAATACACTCCAGCCCAGTTGATCTGTGTTGTGGTGTTCCACAGGGTCCGTTGTTGGACCTGTTCTCTTCATTCTATACACACAGCCGCTCTCAAGTGTCATACATCATCATCATCCAGTGTCTCATCAATTGTACGCTGATGACGCCCACATATACAAATCTTGCCACCCAACTGAAGCTGATGCTACCATCGAAGGTGGAGAATGGTGTATTTCTGATGTGAAATCATGGACGACATGTAACAAGCTGCAGATGAATGATGATAAAACTGAGGCCATTCTGATCACAACACAAAGCCTTTCTCATTCACATCCTTTAACTCAAGCAATAAAGATCAGTAACACCAATATTACATTCACACAATCAGTACGAAACCTATGTGTTACTCTGGACAGTACTCTCACATTGCACCAAAATGTCATGAACATATGAAAGGCTGCATATCTTGAGCTTTGTCGCGTCAGTTCCATTTGCAAATGTCTTTCAGTTGATGCCACTTAAAACCTAGTGTGTTCATTAGTACATTCAAGACTGGACTATTGTAACTCAATATTGTCTGGTTCATCTCAGTATCTACTCCAGAAACTTCAGAAAGTTCAAAACACATCTGCTCGGATCATACTTAGAGTACCACGATCAGAGCACACCTCCCTGCTTCTCTGTACCTACACTGGCTGTCTATTCGATCTAGTTCTCTGTGGTACGTTTCACTGATGGACTCCAGTCCAACATACCTATCTGACCTCACCCATGTGTATACACCAGCAAGATACTTACGCTCATCTTCTGACAATTGTATGCTCATTATTCCCACTATGAAATCAAAGTCATATGGACAGCGTTCTTTTGCATACAAGGGCTCAGCAGTGTGGAATGAATTTCCCACTGACCTTAGACACAAAGACAGTAATCTCATTCAAGATTGCTTTCAAAACTCACTTATTTCGACTGCAAGAACAAACTTAAAGCCTAATAATGTTTCCTACCTTAAATATTTGAATTGTTTTTATTTTTTACATTTTATTATGTTTTCTAACGTCAAGGTGTTTGTTCTTGTAATCATGTGGTTATATATGTTGTTTATGTTATAGGTGTTGTATAATGTTGTAAAGAGCTTAGATCTTCTAAAGATTAGGCGCGACACAAAGTCCTCATTATTATTATTATTATTATTATTATATATTAACAATTTTCTTTTCACACCAATGTCAAGTTTTAAGTTAACATAGCCTTAAATTATTTTAATGCCTACCATTATCACCTTAAAATGTGTCCACTTCAACGTCAAGCAATGTGCATCACATCATTACATATTAAATCATATATTGCTATATCAAACTGCATTATGTTAATGTCAATTTCAGCATTACTCTGACATGGTCCTAATTTTAATATAAATATGACTTGAACATTCTGCTTACATTTCAGAGAGTGGTAAAGTTGTTTTTAATAAACAAAATTCGAGCACATTATATATGAAAATACACGAAAGGATTGCAAAGAGTCTGACTTACAACCAGCATCAAATGTAACGCACAAAGATATTCAGGGTCGATCTTGAAAGCAAACTTTTATATGGCCAGAACAGTTTAGCAAAAGATTGAAAACTAATTTCCAAAAAGCTTTCCTGGATTGAAACTAAGAATGCAGCATATGTCTCACCAATTTGAAATTTAATGAGCAGTACTTCCTGGTTCTTTAAAATATAGCAATAATATAATGCAAGAATGCTGTATAAGCAATATTATTCAGTTACAATAAATGATACATTCAGCAGCAAAACCACTAGAAAATCACATGATAGAAAGGTTGTATTACCTATTAGCGGAGCAATGCAGTGGACTTGAACAAAATTTTCTTTTTTATGAACACTATTGCCTTATAACAGCTACAGCAACACGTGATGCGAATGACATAACTGACTAAAATGATTATAGACAGCAAAACAAATGTAAGATTAACATAATCATTATATAACTGACACTATTATGATTACTTACTAATCTTAGGTTTAAAATAGGAGATCAAAGTTATAAATAAACAGTGTAGCTACAAAGATGAAACAGAATGATAGTATATTAAGATGACTACAAAATCGATAGATGTGTTCAATGTTCTTCCGTAATATCTGTGCAAGGGTAAAGTCATTTGAAAATTATTTTGAAGCTTTCACTTAACGTTTCTTTGTGTATCATAAGGTCAAACCATTTTGAATTTAAAGCAAGAATTATCTATGTATTAGGGCGAAACGATCATTTGAACAGTATGGTTAGAGTATGTGCTCCAGAGAATTGAAATGTGTTAGAAACATCATGTTCACATATCTTACCATTGCTGACAGTCTGTGCAATGCTAACATTATTGGTGCATGATATTCAACAAATACTGCTCTTTTGCATATAAATTGTACAAGTAGTTTAATATCATCTTTGAGAATGATGTTTCTTTTCTCTTGAACACAAGGAGTTATATAGTCCAGGCGTGCATGCTGTGAAGTGAAATCAGTAAAAATGCAGCTGACAAGTGATCATTGTTGTTTTTTGTTTACAGTAGTTATATTAATTTTATATTGAAGTAGGAGAATATTACTACTCCATGCACCAATCAGAACACTGGGTTAATTGATGATGATGTTAACTCATACATGTCAACCATTACGCTTTTGGCGTAATCATTACGCTTTTTTTCACTAAATTACGCCTTACGCGTAAATGTATATGGATTACGCTTTTTCGGTATATCTACCTTCCCAAAAAAATCAATTGTTTGTTTTCTCGTGTTTATTAACATTCCATTAATCCCGCAGACAGTATTTTAGAAAAGACGGCTTCTACGTAACTACAATATAACAGTACGCTTGTCCATGCACTTTTCTAACGGTATTATATTCTATTTATAGCAACTATCCTATCACCCAGAAAATTTCGACCTCCTGTTATATTTACTCGCAGATTCTTTTTCCTAATTTATATTTAGTACAGAACCAGTCTATATGTATTGGCGCTAAAAAGTATAAGATATTTTATTCGATGCGTGTATGAGAGCAAAACTATATCCTTTCAAATAGTTTCACAGATGGATTAGAAAAAGACAAAAAATAAACGAAACATAAAATTAAAGAATCCTCTAAAGATGAGGACATGAAGGCAGCATCACGTGACGTTTATTGCAGGCCGTGTGGAAATAATTTTACTATTTGGTGTTTAAAGGCTTCAGATGTATTCTAGTCGCTGTTTGTGTTAGAGCACATATATTTTTTCAAAGAATTTCACAGGAGATCAGAAAAAGACAAAAACAACGAATCCTTCAAAAATGACTACATGAATGGCATAACACAGCATTCCTTTCTCGGGCACATGGGCTCGTATCGTTGCCTAAAATTGATCTGTCATACATGTACTATATAGTACATGTATAACAGGTGTCGTCAGTTTTAAGCAATGATATTAGTCCCTGTATTCTAGGGCAGCATCATGCTCATTGCAGTCTGTGCGGAAACGATTTTAATATTGGTCATGGTGCTAAATTGTATGTGGAGAAAAACTTGAAAACAATGAAACACATCGAATTAGCTGGTCTTACGAACTACAATACTAAGGTAACTTCTTATGTACATCAGAACTAAATTGCGTACATGAATGTTAATAATACGGAGGTGTTATTTTCTGAGTTCTTAATAGAAAAATAATGCCGATATTGCTATCGGTGCAGAAGCAAGAGAATTCATGGAACACAATTCTACTCTAGCTGTGAAGGTGTTAGAGATTATAATGTTACAGCCTGTGATTACAAGCTTTTTAAAACTCAAAGTGTTATATGTACACAAATTTGAAGCACTAACTCATGTTAAAAGTCCTGTGGGATAAATAAATAAATCATTTGTACATATTATCATTGAATTTGTGTCATGTTATATGTGGATTACTCTTTATCTGCTCGGATTACTCTTTTTGTTCACTTGGATTACACTATTTCCTCGCCAGGGTTTGGCATGTATGTTAACTTGAAAGGCTCTGTCATTAAAACATTGTACATATTTGGTTCTGGAGTCCACGAGGGTGGTAGCCAGATGCACGTGAATGTTGTTATTATTGACCATAGAATCATAAGGGTATCATTGTTGAAACCCTTGGAATGGTCTTGTACACATGTTCATACAAGACAGCCGAGCAACATTAAATTTGAAGGTTATAGTATGTCGCATGTCCTATTAATATAGTATATATAAAACCTTATGAACTGTAATCCTTTAGTTTAGCTGCAATAATCTGATACATATAGACTCATAAAGATTATGTTCATTAGATTATCCTAATTTACCAGGAACATCTGAATAGGTTTATATCTTTTTGCATATGTACAAGTTACATTTAATAAAACTAATGGACAATGTCAAACTTATAATTATTAATCAGAAACAGAAGGAAACACGGATGAATAAAGAAATTCACTGGAAAGGAGAAACATTTGGATTTTAAGTAGATGAGTCAACTAATTCAGAACATGTAAAATAAATGTCTCTTTACACTTACTTAAGTCTTGCAGCAGTGGTTAAAACATTTAGCAACCTAATTTTTATTTCGTAGTTTATAATTTAAAAAATAATATTTGACTGATGTGACGGCAATTAAATAATTCCCAACTGCATGGTTGAATGCATATTTGTACCACTTTGACAAATTAGGGAAAATTCGGTTTTTTTGAGATTGGAGGATATGTTTGATTACATGGGTATTGAGATAACTCTTCATACTTATCTAATACGATGTAAAATGTTTTGATCAGGTGGCATGTCTTTGCCTTTGAGAAAATTGTCTTAGCATCAAAATCTCGTTGTTCTGTGCAGGAAAAAAAACAACAAGATGCTGACTTGAGGATCATGGCGATTGGTTTAGAAACATCACTAAGGATTTTGTTAAAGTGTATTATTTACTTATATTTCCTAAACTCACATATTTGTTTCCTGCATACTTGGAGTGAATCATTACAAAGCTAAGACTTCATGGCACTCTCAACCCTTTGAACTTTGAGTCACATTCATATGGTCAATTCGCATTACAAGTTTTATTTAAAAAGATATTCCTTTGTTTCTATTTCCTAAAAAACATGCATTGGATGAATGATTATGAGGGTAATTCATTCATCAACATGCTTACAAAACGTTCTTTTTCTCAGGCATGATATGTATCATACGCATCATCCTTGGTGTTTAGATGTGTTCTTCTAAGAAATAAATATGTGCACTACAATTGTGTACTTCAACAGTGTTTTTTTGTCTTTTGTGAGTAACATTTCTCACCCGTATATTTCTGGTTGACCTGCTTTTCTTTTAACACACCGGGGCTGCGTTTCTTCAGTGTCAGAACCTTTTATTTATATTATCTTAGACCTTATTCACAACAATTTGCACATTATCAGTTATGCAATGTAATTCTCTTTGCTCACAGAAAAAGTCACTTATTCGCTCAATTCAACATTATCTTTATAAATCGTAATCAGCAATATACATGTGCGCATATATTACGATGTTCACTGTGTATCATATACCAGCTATTTAACATAATGAAATGATGCATAAAGGAAACAGTACGATATACTACTGTTAATACTAGGGTGTAAATACACAAGTGGGGCATATGTATGTGTGTACTTTGCTCACCATTCTTCAAGTTGTTGCTATTAGCATAATTATTGTTATTTTTATTATTATTATTATTATTATTATTATTATTATTATTATTATTATTATCATTATTATTATTATTGTTGTTGTTTTTGAAAGAAGTGCTTGTGTCATACTGATCAGACGTTAATGTGCAATGTATCTTGATACGATCTAAAAATAGACAATGGAGAAGAGTGAAAACCAGCAAAGTTTGTAAAATTAAAGAAATAATTTATTTCCTTAGTACTCAAAGTGAAAATGAGAACCGAACTTACTTTATTGAAAACTAAATCCCAAAATAATCCAAGCATTGCATATATAAGTCCTAATAACTTAAATTTCTGAATTCACTTTAATAGAAATCCAAATTAAATTCAACATTGAAGTGGTGATGTGCCTGTATAATGCTGAAGTGCCAACAATCTTTTCTTGAAACACAGTAACATGATTTCAGGTTTCAACTCACTATAAATCCCAGTGAATGTCTCAAAGAACATTTTTAAGAGCGTTCTGTATTTTCAGAAAATAACACACGGATTTAACAATTTGATGAGTATGTGTGTGCGTGTGATTTAGAATTTTAACATAGCTTTAACAGTTTTTCATTCATACCACTACGATATCTGCAGTGTGGCAGTTTCTAGTATTGTGTTGCACTGGGGAATCATGCTGCAGGCATGTAGCATCACGTCCCATCCAGTCACTTAACCTGACACCAGGCCAATTAGTCCAAATACTAACTTTTTCATGCTGAGCACCTTGCGAGGCAGCTATTAGTACCATTTTTATAAGTCTTTGGTATGACTCAGTCGGGTTTCAAACCTGAAACCTCCATCATCCAAGGCAGACGCTCTAACCTATACCACTGGAGCTTTCAACAATGATTTGAAGTAATAAACTTCATCCCAAATGGACGCGTAACACTAAAATAATTCAAATTGATTCTGATAGATCTTAAGCAAGAATACAAAAATGTCCTGTGACAAGAGTCTATAGTCCTCTTCCTTATATCGGGCCATTATTAACATTACCCAATGGAAAATAACCTTACAGAAAGTTCTTAATGTTTACAATATAACACGTTATTTATTATTAGAAAGTATGTTACTAAAATTAAAATATAACCTTGACAATGTCATATATGCCAAGGAAATTATAGAGGAATCAACATAACTTAAACCTAGACCCACATAATGATATTAACCTCTCAATATAGATCCTGATAATAAACCCATACATATGGAGAATAGCTTAGCTATGTATTAGTTACTTACAGAATAAAATAAAACATCAATATATCAGGTCAAGATTAAATCCAGCACGTGAAATGATCGTTCTGGTGCTTATTTAATTTATACAAAGATATCATAATGGATGATCTATGTTATTTTTATGTTCTTGAATCATTACTGCATCAACCCCAATATCACTTCTATCAACAGGCATTTTAAATGATTGTATGAAATTTATAAGTTGAAAGAACTGGTACACTCTCAAGTATGGCCTTTAACTGATCAAAAGCTTTCAGATATTTTTTCAGACCAATGAAATTTGGTTAATAAATTTATCAGGGGTTCAGCCAGTAAGCAGCATTGGAACATAATTTTCGATAGTATCCAGCCTTGACCTTAGCATCTACATGTTTAACTTGTCCATGTTCCACAATATGTCCAAGAAATGTAACACAAGCAGCATGGAAAACCTTAGTTTTTGGATACATTAAAGACCAAATTTGCATCATGAGTTGTCAAAGAATTTTTTAAATGTCTCTAAGTTATCTTTCCAAGTCTTATTGTAGATGATTACATCATCATTGTAAGCATCACACTTATTTGCCCTTTCCGTTAGTCAAATTTGCCAGAACCCTTTCATAAATTTAAATTTGGTAATATACTTTTCATTTCTAATTCCTTTAAAGCAGGTATTGATTTTTGTTAATGGAATGATTCTGATGAGTCAAACGGCTCACTTTTCTGTAGTACATGCTCAAAGTACCATTTGCTTTTGGGACAAATATACATGGTTAACTCCAGTCACATTTGCTTGGTTTTATGAAATCATTCTCTAGCAAATACCGACTTTTTTCAGACATTCTTTATTGAGAGTGTTTATCCTGCTTAGATTTTGTTTCACATATGTGGAATCTAGAATTTCATCAGCACGGTAGATTTTATTTGATCGTGTAGAAATATATGGAAACACGTACTCGTATTCAAATAAGAGCTGTTTTAGAAAGTTCTTTTCCCGTTTCTGCAGATGTGAAAATTTCTTGCCTGGATTATTCATAATTTCCGAATTCCAAAGTTTGGTTACTCCAGAGTCGTGCACTCAGTCCAGTTGCATTCCATCGCTTAAATCCTAATTGTATGGGACAGGTATAACCAAATTGAATGAAAAATTAAGCTGGCTCTCTTTATAACATAATGGCTCTCCTTTAATACTTGTACATACTAGGAGTATTACTATTATAATTTAACACACTCATTTTCTTCTTGACTTTGTAAGGACCTTAAACCTAATCTGAATTTATTTTGGGAAGAAATAGCAAGAGAAACCACACTCTATCACCAGACTGAAAGATTCTCTCCATTTTAATTCTATTTACTCTTGATTTCACTTTTGACATGAATGTCTAGATGCCTGATTCATGCGAACATTGCTGGAAAATTCCAGTTATAAAATTTGACCCTTGATCAGAATTGACAGATTTGGAAAGGCCAAACTGAGTAAAAAAATATTGTTTTAGTTTCAATACTCGTCAATTGAATTGCCTCTGGGAGTCTTGTAGACACCAACCTTATGTTCAGCAAGACTTGTTTGCCTTGCTTGTTCTTTGGTAAGAACCCGACACAGTTAACCACTATTATGCTAATTGGTTCATCAATTACAGTAGTATGTTGCAGATGAACATTGGGTATATTCTGATTGGGTTTTTATACAACTTGACAAGTAGGACTAGAGCTACAGTATTTGTAAACGTCACTTATTATATTTTGGCCAATACAAGTGATTTCCAATAATCCAGACCTAAACCCAAATATACATATATAATTCTACTAATAATGTTCCTGATAATAAACTCATTCACTCAGAGAATATTTTAGCTGTCTTGCAGAATATTTTTTTAAAAAAATCAATAAATCAGGACAAGTATCAAATAAACTTATTTTGGACAAGGCTAAGTCTAACATACAATATTACATTATAATATCAGAATAAAAAAATAAAAAAAAACTAACAAAGAAGCAATGCAAATCAGATATGAATGACAGTACAAATTCAACATTCATTAAGATAAATCACATATGCATTGATGTATGTATGAACATGCTCAATGCGATTTTATTGTTTTTTATGGTGATTAAACTTTAAAGGCAGGGAATAATAACCAAAACAAACATCAGGGATGTTCACGTCAGCAGAAGACTGTATATATATATATATATATATATATATATATATATATATATATATATATATATATATATATATATATATATATATATATATATATATATATATATATATATATATATATATATATATATATATATATATATATATATTATTCTTACAACTATTGTTATTATTATTATTATTATTATTATTATTATTATTATTATATCTAGCAGAAGTAGTAATATTAGTTGTTTTCGTTGTAGTAGTAGCAATACTAGTGGTAGTATTAATAACTTTTATTTACTTTTAGTGCAGTGAAGTTGAAGCAAAAGTTGGTGAAAAAGAAAAAGTGCTATCGCAAGATCTTAAGAGGTATGTAAATAGTAAAAATGTGCAACAGAATCACTTCAACTGGACTACATGTGCTCCAGCACTGAGTGAAGTGGAAAATGTCGGACTTAAACTAATAGACAAACGACTTCATAATGTTCTTCTGGAGTGGGCAGCTACAGAAGACGGGCCATTAAAACAGGCTTTAGACAGTATTACAGATATGTGCAGGCACATGCAAACAGAATTTGACTTGAACATTACTAACTTAAATAGTCTTGAACTCGGTTTTAGTTTGCTAAATAGTTCATGCCAAATTGGCAACCTATCCAACAAGGAAACTGTGACTTCTGTTATTGAGCATCGCTTATGGGAAATTGCTGAGAGAGTTTTTAGTGTGATTGGAACATGGTCAGCATATTATTGGGTTCGTGAACGGGTTGCTCGGGCCAGGAATAAGAGGAGTATCGAACAAATGAATCAAATTACTGAACAAGCTATAGCCGCTTTTTCATTGGAAAATCATCTGCATAAACTTATAACGGATTCATTCACAGGCCGTTATAGGAAATGGCTTATTGACTTCAAGAAAGTCAGCGAATCTATAATAGAAGCAACGAATGAAACGATACAAGAAATGGAACAAGATTTAAAGCTGAACAAAGACACACTAGAGATGTTCATGCCATTGGAAAAGAAGTTGAATGATTTGTTAAGTGCCATTTAAATACCATATTTGGAGCATTTCACCTTCTATGCTTGAGTTTAAATGTCCAAATATTACATGCGAACAGTAACCATTTCCAAGTACTTTTTCTTTGGTGAATCCATGATTATATCGTAGCATTAATTATAAGTACATGGGAATAAATAATTGTTAATATCAGGTTTAGTTCTGTTACAAAAATGGACTATTGCTGTATTCAAAATATGCTTGACATAACATTGATCTAACCCTGGCAATTAAGTTTGACATATAAATATTTCTTGTTGTTTCTTTTCTTGCTATTATTTTGAAAGACGCTTCGTTTATAAACCATTTTTGGAATACGCATCTTATTAATTTCCATTTTCAGCGAATGGATAATTTAGTCCTAACAAAGAAAACGAACGTATATATGCCAATTCAAATATCTGTATAAAAATAGAAGTTAAATAAATTATATTCTTTTTTTTTGAAAGACAAGGGTATTACTCATTCTGATGGGAGCGACCATCATTGAAAAGCTTCTTGTGGCACAGGCATTGTCATTTCTCTTGCTATTATCGATTCCGGCGTTGGGTACGGTTTTGCATATACCCGGTTTTTATAACAGTCTTTTGTTGATAGAGATGAAACTTAATGCTTGTATTAATTTTGACTGGTCACAGGGAAAACAAGCTAATGTGACACATTTACGCTTTGCAATTATCTTAGTATATCAATTCAGTTAACATTATTTGTCACTGTAGTAATGAACCTTGATCTAGTCATTAAAGGCAAATCTAAGCCACAATGACCAACATTTCCATACAGCTTACTGTAGTTTTTGTTTATTTTGTTTTTGGTCAATAGTCCTTGTCCTTTCATATGAAACTTTATTCAAGATCAAGGTCATTGATACATCTTGGCTAAACTGTTTTTGGTTGTTTGCTTGCATTAGTTTTGAGTCTTCTTTTATTTGCCTTGTTTTTTAAGAATACAAGCTCAACAACCGTAACAAGAAAATACATTATACCGCAACATGAAAGTTAGGAAGCTCCATCCCTAAATATCCTTGTTAAACCGCTTTTTTCACCGTATTGTAGATCATTTTGACATGATCGCACATATAATTGTTGGGAAGACGAGCATGTAATAGATATTTAATTTCTTGATTTATGAAGCCTATAAGATGTTCCGTATTATCTATAACAGATGTTGCAGGGAATGATGTATATAGTTCTATTTCGTCAGTATTAATATGGTTCAAGCAGTTTACTTGCATATCATTAATTATGAAAATTACGCATTTCACATATATAAAATTTAAATTTGGTAGTGTAAATATTTTACATGATTTTACGTATTACGCAATTAGTAATTTTTAATATAAGGTATCATCTTTGTCAATATTTGCTTTTTTTAACCTTACTATGTGGTTTCCTTACTTTGATTCATGGAATGAGCATGCTGTAGTTTATCATACATGTTCTTTAGAGTATGTGTATATGTATCTAGATATGCCTGCTATTCTCAATTTTCTATTGATAGTGTTCTACGTGAACTCTGCAGGCAGGCTTATGTGTTACATTAGGAAGTTGTAGCATTTGTTTGTATGTGTTTTAAAGTCTGCGAAGCACATAGTGAAAAAGAATAATAATATGTGTTACAGCAATCAGTGTAGGGGAAAAAATGGGGTCTTAGGGTTATGAACATCTATACTAACCAGAGCTTTTTAATGGAGGTTGTTTATTTTGGCAAACACATTGTACACTTATAATATCATTGTAATTACTAAGTATATTTGTCTTTTCTCTACTGGATCAGTTTAATCTGAATGATAATATTTCTATATGCAAATGTTTCATACAATGGAGGAAATCTCTAATGCAGGTCTTATGTATGTTTTCTGTACTATTCATTTAATAATTTTCATTTTTGAGAATACTTTACGGTGTGAATTTAACCTTTAATATTTGACCTGTTGATAGTGTTATAACTGTTATTCTAATATAGCCAACACGACACAATGTTTCCGAATACTGTGAGTTTTATGAAGACCATTTTCAATATTTATACCGTCTTGCATTGCAGTGCGTCTGGCAACAATTCTTTGTTGCGAAAGAAGAATATTCATTTTCTAAGGAGATTTAGGTAAAACTCGACATGTACACTTCTATCATAAATAGCTCTCAAAATACAATAACAAGGTATATCCATATATACATGTAATGATATTTGACAGAAGAGCATATCAGCAGTTTGACTGTATTCTTGATTTGATTTGACCAAGATTGTTTACTTACACTATCAAGATATTTCATATGTTCATTTACATCTGAGCAGGATAGACCGGTTTGTGGAAATATAACAAACCCACTGATCCCACACATATAACATAGCTCGCGTATGAGAAAAATGCCCCTACTTTAATATTGTGCCTAATATACAGGTTTTAGGTTAATACTTTTTCATTAAAATCTGACATCATGGTGAGGTATTCGTCACTTTCATTACATTTTGTTTCTCTATTCCTTTTCCAAAAAATTATATTTAAGTGTAATAATTACATTGTTGTGGTGTCCTCAGATGGTCATGATGCCTTAGAAACACATTATAACAGTATATTTAATAAATTTGTAATTTTTTTCTCGAAATTAGAAAGTTTTCAATTTCCAATAACCAATTTTACAGATAGTACAAGTTTCATACTGTTTGTTATGATCAGACATTACCTTATTCTAGTTATAGGTAAGACACTGTACTTATTCTGGTATACCGTAAGAGATTATAATAGTATGCTTGTATAATATTATAATATCTAACCTTATTCTGGTATATGGTAAGACATGCTGTGATTATTCTGGTATAAGAATATACTTTCTAACCTTATTCTCGTATAACAGTAAGCTATTTTTATAAGATCAGACTTTCTAACCTTATTTTGGTAAGACACTATATGCTTAGACATGTACAAGATTTGACTTTCTAACCTTATTCTGGTTTAAAGTAAGACACCCTATGCACATGCATGTATATAATTGAGCTTCTAACTTTATTCTGGCATATGGTAAGACACCATAAGCTTATACATGTATAAGATTATATTTCCTAGCCCTATTCTGGTAACACACTGTAGTTTTCTAGTTGCCGAAGATGAGACTTTCTAGTCTTTTCTATTATATGGTAAGACACTCTATGCTTATTCTTGTATAAGATGATACTTTCTAATCTTTTTCTGATATTTTCTGGTATAGAGTAAGGACCTTGGTACATGTATTTTATTTGTATAAAGATTACATTGTTTCTAACCTTATTATGGTATACAGTAAGACATCATAGTCGTACGCATGTATATAATTAGACTTGTTAGCCCTATTATGGTACTAGATAAGACACTGAGACTAGTGGTATGCGTGCATAAGATGAGACTTTGAAGAGTTATTCAGAGACAGACTCTTAAGTACAAGAACACCTTTGTAATGCAATTATATTTTATGTATGATATAATGTAATATATATCTATCAACTATATATATATATATATATATATCCAAGGAATTTATTTTATCGTCAAATATTATGTTTCAATGAGTACAATAACAATTCAATTTGCAACATACAAATATTGTGTTTTTATTTTAATCAGTATTATGTGTGGATTTTGTTGTTGTTTTATTAAATTATATTGTTTCATTCTAATGAAATTATTTTGAATGTTTGTTATTTTATAACACTCCATTTTATTTTTATTTTTCATAGAAAATAAGAAAGAAAAAAAAGAAACATAAATCTAGTTTCCGGTACATATTTATGAATTTGTATTTTGCTTGTACACAAGAAAAATTCTTTCTTAAAAGTATAAAAAACGTAAAAAGTGTATTATCATTTTGGAGGAAGAGATCGCATTGAATAATTCAAGACGATCGTGGCGTGGCTCATGAAATTTTATTTGTATTTTTCTTGTACACGAAATAGTAGTTTTATTTTCTTCTAAATATGACGAAAAATAACGCAAAAAAGTTTATCTTAGGATCGCTTAGGACTTCGCCAATGTCACAAACTTGGATTGTTTTTCCTGATAGACGGTAAAATATATCATTTTTTTTAATTGGTGACATTGTTGGCTGTTTGAACCTTTATATACAACCATTGGTTTGGAGTGCTAAAAGTCAGAGGCCCCATGAAAGGAAGCTGCAGCCTGCATATCAAATGCACTGAAATGTATCTTTTGTTACATACAAAATTCTTTGTCCATATTGACAAACCATCTAAACAGTGCATTTTTATACCACAATCCGCTTATCTTGACATCTAGCATGAGTACTGTATGATGTGAAATGTCTGCTTTTTTGTTGTTGACATTTCTGGTAACGGAGATCAACCGGACTGGCATTATCTCGTAATCTATCGTTCATCGGATGTTAAGCCGTTCGCTAGTAATTAATGCATTTGCAAAGACAGACAGTTGTATGTGGATGGTAAGTAAAATACCTCTCTTTTTCACTCAGAATTAAATCATTCAGAGTACTCACATTTTCTGTAATAATTCCTGTCATCAGACCAGAACACTTACTACTCTATCGTCCGTTGACCCTTTGTTAATTTTCAGATGCATGCGTGGAAGCAAGCATTAATATTATTTTATTTTAATATTGACTAATTCTAGTATATTGAATGGCAACTGGGCGAAAATTGTACAATCTATTAATTCATTTATTACTTACTATTTTCATTTAATAGTTTCAATTTATTGTTCTTAGTTTATCCTGTTATAAACTCTCAATTGCCAATGGACAGAATAAATAATGCAAGATAAACAATGAGAGAAGAAACTAAAATGTCATAAATGATATTATTTATAGTTTCATCAACATCTTTATATTATTTTGTTTATTTCAATATATATATATATATATATATATATATATATATATATATATATATATATATATATATATATATATATATATATATATATATACATACTCTGTTTTTAGTGCCTTTTATAGCTGATGAATTCAAGTGGAGTGTATTGGCTAAATAGCTATTTATAGAACATGGATTATCCTTTAGGAAAGTAATGGCTATTAAAAGTCTAGAATTGATAAGCGATTTAAAGCTTGTAAAATTAATCTTAATCTTCTGTCTGAATTGGCTTATGTGATATGAGTAAACATTCAACATTAAGAGCAAGGTATGTGTTACTTTGACATACAAATGACTCTTGGATTTGATGCTCCAACGAGTTCATTGTGACATGGCCAAATCATTATTGTCCAGAGAGGTGATTAAGTTTTTTTTAGTTTCTTTAAATTTCTTATTGTATTCATTAATATTTTAGGCTATCAGCATGGGCTACTTTGGAAACGAAATTAATACGATCATTAAAAAAAATGGTTTGGGGTCCAGTAGTAAAACAGTGCTATACGTTCCCGACTTTCATCAATATGAGCTAAATTCCACGACTTTTCACGGTTGGAAATTTTTATTTGTACCTTCTTTTTCCCGATTTCCCCGTAGCCTGGGAACCCTGCCTTTAGTTTTTAAATAATTTTAATGAGCTGTGGTGAAAGTACTGTACAATATAGTCCCAATTCTGTTTTATGCATATTTTGAGTTTCCAGGCTTTTTTCTAACCTAGTAACACAAAAATTACTAATCATCAGAAAACTTAAAAGGAATTCTTTTTGGAGTTCTTTTAAATCAATTTATTAACTTTTATAAATAAAATACAAACCCATCATTTTGCATAAAATATAGCCACAACCAAAGTTGAACTAATATTAACATTTAAAAGTACAATATACTTTTCTTACAAACTATGAATCAAAGAAAAAGTGTCCTTCCGAATAAACAAAACATTTGAAAAACAAAATCATTTTTCCACACGGAATGTCCAATGCATGTTATGCTGCATTGTTGTGCGCGCTATCCTTTTGAGTTCAGTTGACGAACCATGTTTCTGTAATATAAAGTGTCACATTACATTATTGCGATATTCATGTAAA